>JAOEHY010026129.1:0-78782 GCA_025447955.1 Psilopsiagon aurifrons
CCCTTAGTGAAGCCATGCTGGCTGTCACCAAGCACCTTGTTGTTTTCCATGTGCCTTAGCATGCCTTCCAGGAGAATTTGCTCGAAGTTTTTGCCAGGCACAGAGTTAAGGCTGACTGCTCTGTAGCTCCCCGGCTCATCATTTTCTCCTTCTTGAAAATGGGAATAATATTTTCCTTTTTCCAGTCATCAGGAACTTCACCTGACTGCCATGATTTTTCAAATATGATAGACAAAACTTCATTTACCAGCTCCTTCAGGACCCACAGATGGATTTAGTCCAGTCCCATAGACTTGTGTATGTTCATTTGTGTACTTTCCTCATTACTGATGAAGTGAATGCTTTCTGCTTTACCTTTCGTCTTGCCTTCCTAGACCAAACACTTGATGGGTGGGACAGAAAAAAAAAAGGACTTATTAAGCAAACTCCTCATAGTTTCTAAGCAACACACACAGATGGTAAAAGGAAAGCTAGACTTTTACTTGCTTTACTCCTCTTCACATTGTCAGAAATTAAATTTTGATTGTCATGAAAATGGAAAACTTCTGTAGAAAATGAAGTATGATTGTGTGCTTTTATATTTTGGTAGGAGAGAAAGCAGCACATTTTTACACTTGCTTATCTATTTTTCATTCTTTTGAAACACACACATACCATGTGCATTTACACAGAATGTTTTATTTTCTCCTTAGTCAGATAAAGGGGTATAGCTTCTGCGCCTGACTCAGTTTTGCACATTTTCCACTCTGACCTGTACTCTAAAGATGTAGAGAGCCACAACTTCATCACTTGTTTTACCAATGCTATGGAAGCAGCTGATGTACTACAATGCCAAAAGCACAGAGGTTACTTCACCACTTCGCAGCAGAGCAGTTAATAGCAGCCAATACTCCCCTAGTTCCCTTCATTTGCAGGAGACTACAGATAATCTTCCTTAGCCATCAAATCAATACCTCCTTCTCCACAGTGACTACTCCATGCCAAACAGGGTATGTATGCTCAACATGGGCCTAGCAGTTTATTGCCAATTTCAAGCTAGGAAGCTCTAATTAATTTGTCTCTGAGGCCACAATGTAAATGAGGGGCTGGCTCAGTTTGACTCTACAGGATGTTCTCACAGCTGTCTCCCCCTTCACAGTCTGTTTCACCTCAGAACAAGAGAAGTGCAAGACTAGCCAGTGTGCATGCTGAATTTTGCATTCAATTTGCTGGTGCTTAAATCACTAAAAAAAAACTTAATGGCTTAATTAAGCCAGAAACTGCACAATGAATCTCCTTAAATCTTCACTTCCAGATTGATCTCTCTTTGAATAGAGAGCAGTGTGACAGTAAGTCCAGAGCATAACTACGATAACAAGAAATTTGATGACATGACAACTTCTCACTTTCCCATTTAAATAATCTCATCAGATGTTGGTCAAGGAAATATTTCAACATAGCAGACCATTGGAGTCATGCAGTATGATAAAAGAAATACCAGTTTGTATTCCTTGTGTGTGTGTGTGGTAGGAGAACAAGCTTCAGCTTAAACCAGAAGTCCCCCACAGATCTGACTACCTTGATCAGAAGAAAGTTAAAATACAGGCCCTGCTCATTAGAGAGGTAATGGCTGCATTCATTGTAAAGTCTTGGTTTCAGAACCACATTATTATTCAGGAACCCAAAACAGAATAATTGCCTAGATTTTATTTTTTTTTAACCTGTATTTTCACACAACATTAATAAATTTCATTATTATTTTCAGAATACTTATTTATTTATTTATTTATTATTTTGTTGATTTCTGCCCAGACACAAGGATATGACTGTCTTTGTCAGTGCATGTTCTGGAACTGAACAGATAATTGCAAAAGTAGAAAACATTTTTGATTTGTTCAAAAACTTCTATTTGAGTATTTATGCAAAGGTTTCCTCTCTACAATAGATCTACTATATGCTGTGTTCAGATTTGGTGAAGAGTGGGGAAGGAAGGCAAATAGTTCAACTTTATTTTTTTATGAAAAGGGTATATTCAGAATTCTCAGTTTGTGGCTCTTACTTCCTCTCTCCTAATACTTCTCTAGACTAGGAAGAAAAACCCAACAAAACCAAATTCAACAGTTTTCTGTCATTTATATCATCACTGTACACTTCCGTGTGTGTAACACACATGAGTTGCATTTTTTTGTGTGACAATGGCAGCTGCAGCTAGCATGGGATCATGAGCTCCTCCTTGGTATGCTCAGGAGCTGTGAGGAAGCAGTCCTACCATATTGCTATCTGTCTTGGCATCAGATCTGAGAGTTGCCTCATTCCCAGCAAGTCTCAAGGTAAAGTAAAAAAGAAAGTAAGAATGTAAAATGCACCGTGCAAGAAGGCAGCACTTTGTACTTCAAGAAGGGAAGCTTTCCAAATGGTGCTGTGTTCAAATCAGGCTCTTGATCCACACATCTGACCTGGACCAAGAGCCACATCTTTGAATAGAGCCTCTTGTTTCTCTTTTTTCTATTGCACCTCTGCAGAGCTCTGACACTATTTCTTCTCTCTTCTGGGTTTTCAGCTGCCAGCTGCCCAAATTTCTTGGAGCGTTTCTGGAAAAGAGACTGTGATACCTTGTTGAGGGTGGAATATTCTGTTAGAGGGCACCTTCCTCAGACATAACTGTCTCTGAATCCCTCTGCAAGAAATCTTTGGCACCTGGGTGCTTCGCCTGGTTGTCATAACATCCCCCAATAGCACTGTAGCTATCATACAACTGTACATTAAAGTTATATGTTCCATTTACATTAATGACTATTTCCTTATAATACATTTTTCTGTGGCCTGATAATTGAGTTTCATGTGTCAAATTTCTAAGTATCTGATGGAATGAGAATGTTCCCCAAAGGGGAAGCATATAGAGGAAAGAAGCTAAAGGAGCTGGATCTAATTCTGAATGGTTTCTGCTTCTCCAGTATATGCCTGTGTTAGTGAAGTAATTTCTCCCTCTCCTTTACTAGCTTTAGTAATTTCTCTGTGTTGTTTCCTCTCAAGAACACAACAATCTGAGTTAGGATCAGAGAAAAAAAGTAGAGGTGCTTGTGTAATTCATGGGAGCTGGCACAATGGCAGACATGATGGTATAGGACGTGTGTTAAAGATTAGCTATGAATGCAAAAAGTAGAAGAAAAATAGACAGAAAGTCCTTGATGGAGGCAAGAAACCATCACAGCCTAAGCACTGAAACTCAACATTTATCCAGCGTCCCTAATTGTGGGTTTTGTTAACTTGGATTTCTTTTTAACCATTAGTTCAAACCCAAAGTAGTTTATTCGAGTATTCAAAACATGTTCTTGGGTTTCAAGCCTGTCTGTAGCGATTAACTAGGACAGCAGAAACAGGGCCAGGACAGGAAGCCCCTGGTGCCCACCTGAACCTGTCTCTCTTATCTCATTCAGATGTTAATGGCATGCACAGGATGCTAATCTGCGCTCCAATATCATGTTGGCAAATCAAAATGCCTTAAGACAATATGAATTCCCATAGTATCAGTGACTTTCTCAAATGTCTTATTAGATCTTCATAGCTGTGTAAATTAAGCAGGGTTGGGTCTGGCAGAAATGGATGTAATTCACCTGAATGCTCCTTGCCTAGAGCCACAGCAGCAAGGCTGGAATGCAGCATCTTCTTTGCAGACATTTTGGGGTTCCAGAGCTGTTTTTTCCAGGTCAGATAGACGCATGAATGCATGTACTGAGCATGTCCATGTGATGGAAGGAATTTAAACTAGACCCCTCTTGTTTTCTTTATTTCCCCCAGTCAGCTTTGTCTTTCAGAAAGTCTTGACAACTCGCAATGTAGCTCCCTTAGCATTTTGCTTACCCATCTAGTTAAGTATCTGTTTTGACAGTTAAATATTCTTTCCTTGACAGATTGATATTAAAGGATTCCCACAGAGACCAGGTTGACTTCAGTACTCTGGACTAACCTAATCCTGATATGCATCAAATCAAAAAGATATTTGATATTTCATTTCCGGGATCATGAAGGGGGTGGGGGAACAGCTGGAACTGCAGCCACTAAACTTGAACCACCCTGAGTAGATTGCAACCTGAATCTCTTACAGAACAAAAAAGCAGACACATTACATTAGAGGCTGGGCTACAGACAGTAAAAGGGTCTGGGTGAACATAACAGTTTCAAGGAGTGTATCAAAGATGGCATAGGCAAAGGGACGTTGAATTCAGTCATAGGGTGGAGACTGGGAGTGAAAAGAAAGGATAAGTTGATGGGTCAAACCCATGTATGATCCACACCAACATGCTCCGCATCTCTTTCCCTTCCTAGTGTCTTAAAAATGAGTTACAAACAGCCATAAAGAACAGCTTATGAACACTTGTATACTACCTCAACTCACATAAAGTGCGTCTGTCTTATCTTAAAGTGACAAGTTCAGTCCCCTGATAATACTCCTTTATCATGATACGGGAAAACAGAATGGGTTTTTTGCTAACATAGTTTCGTGTCATTGTGCAGCAGGGAATATATTCTAATGGGAATAGCTACAGCAGTCCTGATAACTATAATGAGTTGCACAGCATCCCAGTGTTTCCTCTTCTCCAATTGCTTTGGCATATACTCTAGAGGGAGCTTCTCCCTCTCCCTTATGGAAAGTGTCTGACAGGAACAGCATGGTGAATTACATGGTGTCACTAGGTAGAAATTTTTCATAACTCTCCATTTAGTAACCAAAGGCTCAGCAAGTTTGGAGATAGATAACTGCAGAGTTGGTGCATTACTGATGTTCTCCTACCAAGAAGGCAAGCAGCTCAACAAGGTAAATGATCCTGGGCCTTGGCTGTGCTGTTAAAGATAGGAGAGAAATATCCCAAAAAAATGGGAGAGCCCTGCTGAAAATGACTACTACAGCAGCAAGTCATGATGAAAGATGAGCCCTTTCCTGTTGTCAACAAAAAGAATAATGCAGGTGTCTTGGTTTAAAAGGGAATCTGCACCATAAGGTGAAAGATTTTCTAGTTGAGACACCCAATTAACAGGGGTGACTGAATCATTTGACAGACTTTAAGCATGGATCTTGTTTCCTTTTTAGAAGATTTGACAGGTAATTAACTACAAAACCACTCATTTTCTATCAATGCAGATTGTGACATAACAAAGTTCTTGTTTTAAATTAGGAAATAGATATAGATGATGAGGTCAAGAAGTGCAGATCTAGGCCTACACATTCAGTTTGCCAGCTCAGGCAGAAATATGGCTTGAAGGACAAATCTGAATTTTGGCATCTTGTTTTAAATGTAGAAGAAAGCTATGAAATTAAATTCAGTACCTAAACTTTTGCAGAGGTTTGTGGGTGCATGAATCCCTCTGCCAGAAGAGGACGAGGTTTATTTTAATCTCAGAATAAAGGCAGGTATATTAAAATATTAAAACCCTAACAGCCCTGAAATTCGCTTTCCTAAACACCATGTCACTGTTTCACATATTCAAGTTTAAGTTGAATAAGCTTGAATATTTTCAATGAAATAAATTTGGATTTGTGTTTAAGAATATTCCTTAAAACTACCCAGGACTGAAGTCTTGTATGGCAATTCCAGTGAGATATTCATATCTCCGTGCATTAAACTTGGAAGCCATGGCTTTTTCACGTAAAAGCCAGAACAGTTGTCTCCTGTCCAGAGCTGTGAAACTCCTGTTAAATCTAGGAGGTATCTAAGCCAACCATGGAAAATATTTGCTTAAATAAAAGATACTTTCAGAAACTCGGAGGAACTCGTACTATTTTTTAAATGTATTTTTTTCAAAGTTGGAGCAGAATGCTTCATACATCTGTCAAGACTTAACAATGAGGGGAATACCCCAGGTAACTGCCCAAACCAAGCACTACATCTTATGCCTTTGTCAGAAGCTTTGATTCCTTGAAACAAGTGAGCTCTCTCAGTGCTTTGATTTGCCAGATTTGGCTGTCTTTCAGACCTTTTGCTGGTACAGGCATGTAATCTCGACAGCTTCAGCAGTTGACTCAGAAAAGTACATTTAATGCATTACAATAATGGCTTTCTTGCCAGTTGTTTTTTTGCGTTGGTTATTTTTAATTTTCCCTCAGAGCAGTTCTTCAGAAAGAGCTTAGCTGTAAGAGCAAGTACATCCATTGCACTTATAACTGTGTGCAATTTCTCTGCTGGTCTAGCATGTGCAAACTGCCTCCTAGGAAGCTTGGTACTTGATACAGCATCAGTACATTGAAGGTGTTCCTGTTTCTAGGACCAGTGTATATTTAAGACAGCCGCTTCTCTGCTGCTGCCCTGTCCAGCAACAGAAAATCCTGGCCACGTGGCCTTTCTTATCTTTTTATCTGAATAAATATTTGAAATAAATGCGTGCCTCACTCTAAAATCTTGGGTAAAACTAAAGCCAGCAAAGCATTTCTGCATTAATTAAAATGCCCCCATTTAGTACTGTAGACCTTTAATTACATCAGATAGGAAGGGGAGCTTTGCTCACACAAACCAACAGGCACTATGAGGCCAACTCATAGAGAGAATGCTTTCCTGAGGACAGACATCATAATACCAATAATACTTTATATATTTGCTTTGTTTTTCGTTATGAAAGTGCAAGGTGCAGCAAAAATAACTTTGCAAAGGCTGGGGTCTAATGTGAATGTCCACTGGAAGGAAACTGTGTTAGGGTTTTTTTTTCTTTTCTTATAAAAAAAGGGAATTAGTTTTTGGTACGGTTAGTGTTATAATGAGGTCTGAGTTGTCACCTCATACAACATCAGCCTCAGCTGAGCCCTTAATATTATGAGCAACATGACTGTGATATGACATATACTCTTTCACATACACATGGAGGAGGGTTTCTAGTGAGGAGGAGTTAGATCAGAATGACCTGTGACAGAAAAGCACAGTGAGATCCTGCTAGTAGGTCCAGCTAACTGAGGTTTAGATGAGGACCAGATTACTGACTTTTACAGTGAGGGTGGTAAACCAAAGATTCATTGACAGAGGAAATAAAGCAGCTTTTCCAGTGCTAGGAGCCTTTAAATAAAAAAATAGTTCCTAGAAAATGCTACAGTTGTGAGAACTAGAATCAACAGAGATTTTTCCAAATTAAATTGAAATGCCTGTGTTTTCATATAGTAGCTATAGTAGTCTTTTATGGTTATGAAATGTATACATGTTTAAGAAGAATCTTACTACAGGCCCTGATTCCCCCAAGGGAATATTTAAACTGCTCTTAAACTACATGTTTCAACATTGGGATTGCCCCTATAGAGCCCTCTTTTGATTTAACTGGTGTGCTGTTTTTCTTGATCCAAAACAGCAATTCTGCTGGCTCTAGCCCAGTCAGACTACATGGCTTTTAGAAAGCCAGCTTCCCTGGTGTTCAGTTGGGTTTAAGTGTCCAGTTTCCTAAAGCCTATTGAAAAGTTGCAGGTTGAATTAGCTTGCTGCCTAGAGTGGAGGAAATAAAGGAATAAATGCTTCCAAATAAACTGCACACATCATAAGCTTCTGATCCCTCTCACACTGACTTTTTTCCTTTGCCATTCAGAGAAACATCAGAATGTGGGCCAATAGGTCTGCAGCAGAAAACCCTGCAGCAGAGAATTCCCAAAAAGAAGAAAGGACATCCCTGCTTGACATTATAATTTCATATCTCTATCAATGTAGTTTGAAGGCAGCTTGATCTTTATCCCACACCCCATACCTGTTTAATTGTTATGAATTGTTACAAGTTGTTTCAGCAAGCCAAGTTTTCTAGATGAATGTGTGTTGGCAAGTACAGTTAAAGAAACTGCAACATATTCTGAAAGTTACTAGGCAGAAATAAAGGCAGTGGGAGGTCTGTGTTTGACTCCCTGGTTTAGAAATCAGTTGGTGCACAAACTTACAACCAGTTACCTGTAAGTTTTCATTCAGACTGTAATCTCTGTCCAAAGCCTGTCATATTTGGAAGGAGCAAGGGAGTTTCTGTTCACCTGTGAGGACTTCATGAACAGGAATGAAAAATAATATTTACCAGCTAGCAGTAATTAGCAGTATAAATAAAACTGAAGATAGAAAACAAAGCCAGGCTATCTAATAATTTCAAAGCTTCATGATGGTCATGTCATGAAATGATAGTTGCTTCTGATTAATGTCTCTGCCTTGCACCAAAACAAAATTTTGAATCTCAACTATCCTGAACTCAGGGTCTTCCCTAAAAGAGGACATGTATTTCAGATGGTCTAGCACTCCTTGGGGTGGTAGACTAAGAAAGCCTTTTTGTGGTAGAAGGGGATCCATGAATGCAATCACCTCTTTCTAACAACTGCAGGTAATGGGACTGTTCCAGGAAAACATTTTTCATATTCGTCTGGCCGCTATTCTGGTCCCAACTGTGCTATTGCATCTGCTGTAATAAAAAGTGAATAGACTGAGGGAAGATTTTTATTCCATAATACTGTATTCCACCTCCAGTCTTGAGTGTCAGTATTTAGCATGGTACCTAGCTGCAGCGCTGATGTTCATTTTATGACAGCACAGCAGGTTACTACCCATCAGCTGACTGTAGAGACTTTAACTTACCCCTAGGGTCTCATAAAATGCAGTAGTTTCATGGAGGTTGATTATACTTTAAAGAATTTAACTATACTATAATAAGGGCAAGTGACAACATCCAAGCTTGATCACAGTAAATCTTCAGATTCCACTTTTGACCACTAACTGAAACAGAATACTGAGCTGGAGGTGCCTTTGGTTCAGATAATGTGAACACAGAAAGGAGTCAGATCAGTTTGGCTAAAAACACAGGTTCATGCCCTAAGAAAGAAAGGGTCTAAGACCATTTGTGAAAAGCAATGTTTACTTGGAAAGGGGAAAATGTAAACGTGACTTATTTTGAAGCTGCTAACTGACCGATTGCTGATCCATTCTAGCATTTCCAGTTCTCTGAGCTCTAGGTCAGCCGTGGGCTAGAGATTTCATTTAACTCTTCACATTTGTGATGCTGCTGCAGACAGCACTGCACTACTCTCCCAGTCCTGCTGGTTAGAGCACAGGATTTATTCTGTGCAAACAGATGTGTTAAGAGATTGGTTGGGCTTCAGTCAGATTGCTCTTGCTATTCTGTAATTTCATCAGTTCAATAAGCATTAAGGCAAATGGCTGTGTTCTAGAGAGGAAGATTGGGAGAGAGGTCATACAAGACATATAAGTCACTTGTTAAGAAAAATTCTCTAACCCCCACTCTGTACCTGCCTCTATATTCTAATCGCTAAACCTAGCAAAAAAATCCTAAGAAAGACATTTGGCCTCTAAGAGGACTTCATTACCCTACATGCAATATAGTCTATGTTTTGAAACTGCTGTAAAAGGTGCTAAGTCCAAGTCTCTAGCTAACTCTTCTCTCATCTTTCTGAGGTCTTATCATCCCAACTGTTTAGTTTAAAGCAGTCAGGGCACCCATTATCCAAGTATTAGATTTGTTGCATGCAGGAACAATATAGGAATACAACCTCTTTGCCCTGTGCATGATACAGGTTTATGAAGTAGGGGTCTGGGTTAGCTACAGAATTTTCCCTATATTAGTGGGATACCAGGGTTGGTGTTTGAAAGGCTTCAACTTTGCCTTCCAGGATTCTTCAACTTTTGCATTTCCAGATACTCTAGGACTCCCAGGCTGGTAAGTCTGGCTGACATTCTCAACCTGTCTCCATCCCTTCATGTTTAAATTTATTCCTTATAATTCTAAAAATCCACCAATATTCATCCCACTAGGAGAAAAAAATAAAATCCTCCTCAAAATTTTTATCAGCTAACAAGGCTACATTATCTGGGATTTACAACCATCACAGCCCTCTTTGGAAATTCAGAAAACATTGTTCCCTGCTTTATTTCTTATCAGATCAATTTCCAGAAGGCTCATATTAAACTGTCAAGAAGAATCCTTGGTGCTAGGGCTATATATATGCAAATTATCATGGAGAATTTACAGGTTTTAGCTCTTTCATAATCTGGACATTAAAGTGGAATAAACTCAGCCTTTTTCATTCCTGTAACTGAACTGTAAGCAACCATAGATTCAGGGCAACATTCAATTTGAAAACTGGCTCTTAACTTGCCTGTATAATCAAACTAGGTAAATGTGGTTTGCTTTGTTTTTCAAATCAGGTGGAAAAGCTCACTTTTAGGGGCAATTACTAGCATATATTTTAGGGTTAGAAGCTTGTTCCAGGCAGGGAAAAAAAATTAAGGAAGAGAAGCCTGCGAACACTGTCTGAGAGCCCTGGACACTCATGTAGTGGTACAGCAGACATTTCCAAGGTGATGGCAAGGGAAGGATTTGCCATTACCCAAGGAGGAGCACAGAGGTGCAGTGTGCAGTTAGGGAAAGAAACATCATGTTCCCCTTTAATATTTATTTCTATTTAAAAGGAGGGAAAGATGAATTATAAATTGTATGTTAAGTGTTAGATTTAGAAATTTTATAAGAGTGAATAATTATCAAAATTAAGAAGAGTTAAGAGAGCCAAGAAGACCTGGTTTTTCTTGGTCAGATATTCATTCAATAAGGAAAAAACCCTTGGTGCACCCTGCTGTCCAATATTCTGCCAAAGAAACTACTGATACTTCTTATGTAGCAACAAGCAGAATGTTAATCTGATTCTTACTCTAGCTTTAAAAATTCTTGTGTTTCAAGAAAAACCTTTGCTGACAGCTCCCTGGCTGAACTCAGGTTCTTTTTTTTTTTTTTTTTCACACTGAAGTCTCATAAGGATGCTGGCATTTCAGAGATAATTCAGCTCACTGGGGTCTCTCTATTATTTCGTCTCACAATCCTTACTGAGTTCCATCTGCTGCACTCTCCCTCTTTGTCTTCTCATGATGGCCATCTTTTGCTCCATTTTTTATCCCCATGATGATCATTATATGATTTTGCTTTTGCTTAGCCAAAAAAACCAATTGCAATGACCCCAGCATCCCAGAAGTCAAACCATCAATATATCAATATAAGTTTGGAATGAAAGCAATATTGACTGCCAGCATTTCTATAATTCCTTGCAATCAACTCCAGTCTCTTCTCTCTTAATGACAGATGGATAAACCATTTCACTTCACTTTTCCAATCTATATGGAGGCCTTCACCATCGTTTATAACCCTTAAATTCAAGACAATTAGGACTTGATTAAATCCCATCATCTCTCAGGTCTCTTAAGCCAAGTAATGGCTTCTTGGAGAAGCCAAGTTATTTTGTAGCTTCTACCATTCTATCCCTCTCTATTCTGGTCCATGTGCATTTCTGGCTCTTAGCATGGTTTAATTAAATATATTTGACATCCAGAATAATTAAGGAGATTATTCTAGACCTTTAACACAGAAGCTATGTTTTTATTAGCAACTTGGCTACAAAAAAATAATATATATGCATGCTTATACTTAAATTTATATATACACCCATATTTGCATTTATATTTATATTCGAATTTGTATTTATACATACACTGTAGATATAGACATATATTACATGCAATAGATATCCATAGGTCTCCATTTGGTGTTGGTTCTCACCTCTACACTGGCTTTATGCATGCAAACTGATTTGCCTTAGAAAAAACTAAATAGAACCCCTTATCTGCTCATGACCTTCAAAACCTTTGTCGATGGCCATCACTGGCTGTTGGTGGTTCCCTGATCTTGCTCAGACTGAGAGGAAAATAGCTTCATCTATGAGCTCTGCTCAGTAAGAAAGAATACGCAGCACTGATGAGATCACACCTCGAGTACTTTGTTCAGTTCTGGGTCACCCACTACAAGAAACACATTGGGGTGCTGGAGCAGATCCAGAGGAGGGAAACAAAGTTGGTGGTCTGGAGAATAAGCTTTATGAGGAACTGCTGAGGGAGCTGGGGTTGTTTAGTCTGGAGAAGAGAAGGCTCAGGGAGGACCTTATTGTTCTCTACAACTACCTGAAAGAAGGTTGTAATGAGGTGGAGGACTGGTCTTTTCTCCCAAGTAACAAGTTATAGGACAAGAGGCAACAGCCTCAGGCTGTGCCAGGGGAGGTTTAGACTGGCTATTTTGAAATATTTCTTCACTGAGAGGGTGATCAGGCATTGGAACATACTGCTCAGGGCAGTGGTGGAGTCACTCTCCCTGGAAGTGTTCACAAACCATGTAGATGAGGCCTTCAGTGATGTGGTTTAGTAGTGGTCTTGTCAATCCTGGTGTAATGGTTGGACTTGATGACCTTAAAGTTCTTTCCAAACTTAGTTGATTCTATGATTCAGAGTTTTGATCTGTTCAGAACTGTGCTGAAAATGATTGCATAAGAAGGGAAAGTTGGATAGAGGCTGTCTCTAAGATCTTGACTAGAAAAAGTGTATCGGTGCCCAGATCCTTTTGGCTCAAATAGCAAGAGGACAATTTTGAGGAGACAGAAAATACATACACCAAGCCTCACAAAAATGTAATCTTATTTCAGTTGCATGGGAATGAGGAGAGAAAGATAGACAGAATTAGTTTTAATTTGTGCACACAGAAATAATGAACTTGATCCCCATTAATCCCAGAAAGAGAAAAAAAACCTGGAAGAGCCCAGCTGTGCATTATGCTTGACTTGCAGAGTAGCTGTGGGTTTCTTTCCCCCTTGCTGCCCATGAGAGCTCTCCAGTGCTGAACTGTAGTCATACAGGGCTAGCCCTGCAGAAGGAAAGTAGGGGAGTGGGGCTAGTTTTAGCGAGCAAACCATAGGCTATCCATCTTCGAGGCAGAGGTATCCATCTAGAAATGAGGGAAGCAGCATTATCAGATGTGAGAGAGGGTCAGTTTACAGTCAGGTTCCATTTCTGGATGATTCATGAAGAGCTGACAAATGACTGAGCAAAGTTTCAAAAAGTGATTGCATTTCATTAATAATATTAAGCAATCATGACATAGAAGCATTAGTATCAAATACTAATTGAACCTCTGACATGCTCATAACAATATCTATTGTAAATGGATACTTAGAGAAATTCAGCATTAAATAACGCCTGTTGAACTGCATGCTGCTCCTCACTTGTCCAATAGCTTCAATGATGGTAGTGTTTTAGCCTATCAGAAATACAGTAAGGTAAGAGGAAGTTTGAAGGAATTCATTTGTCTGTCCTCTACTGTAAAGGATGAAATCTTTACCATATTTTTTCTGCACCTTGAGACATTTTCCTTTTCCAGTAGTTATCTCAGGGACAAAGTGCGGTCCAGCAGTGAAACATACTCCTTCAGGTCATTGGAAACACAGACTAAATTTCCTACTCCCCTGTACATCACTTGTAAGTTCTTAAGCATGTCACGATCTTTCTGTAACATCTAAGATACCATTTCTCCAAGGTGAAGATTTTGAAGTGGGGACCAAAGCAAGGATCTTGCTTAGATGCAACACTGAGTATCTGCTGAAGAGAGAAATTCAGAAAAAAAACCCAAAACACAGCCTACTTTATTTCAGGGGGAAGCTACACTGCCATTCTTATTTCAGTAAAAATCAGCATGCCATATTGAAACTAACCTTATAGTTCTTCTTTTATATTTGTTAAAAAATGAAAGAAATACAGGGGTAAAAAGTGATAGAAGGTGCAAACTCAGTTTTCATCATGTCAGAGGACTGTGGGATGATTCTTTAAATAAAAGGTCAATTCAAACCATCTTTGGTAAGAGCTATAAGCAAGTCTGTTGTCTAAAACAATTCTGCATTATCTGTAGCTGTTCCTTGGGAGCTGATTATGTATTTGTTCTTTTCCATCACTGGTTACTGTGATGCTCATGCAGAGTCCTGAGACAAAGCTATGAAAATCTTGATCTAAAGCCAAATTGCTCTGGGGTAAAAAATCGCTTTTCTCTGACACAAAATAGATGTCTCTGAGAAGACATAGGAAAGGATGAAAAAAACATCAGTAATTGCTGCTTTGCAAAGGAAAGCTCTAGGGCCAACTGACTTAATTATGCTAATCACCCTATCAATCTTAGTGGAAGAGAGACTGCAATCCTAAAAATCCAGTTAGTGAGGCACCAGGAAAATTCTCGGTTTTCTTACATTTGCTGAGGCCACTGATCACATGGCATCATTATAAAGGTATCACCTTGCTCAGATATAAACCTTAACTAATTCAGATCCACTCAAATGGTCAGGTAGGTGTCAGCAGAGATGGCTTATACTGACTGCCACATGGGATAATGAGACTGCTCCTAAAGCTTGTTATGCAAAAATCTCTCAGAGGAGAGGAGAGACAGAGTCAAACTTTTGTTAAAATTTAAAAAGGCTGCGAAACCCCTCTCTTCTTTTTTTTTTTTGGTTTTTTTTTGGGGTTTTTTTTGGGTTTTTTTTTTTGTTAAATTTCTCCCACCTCTCACTTTCATGCATTTTCAGGTAGTAATGTAATTCCGACCATGGAATGAATATGAAACTTGATCCTCTTGGGAAATGGTGTTTTCAATCACATCACAAAGAATTGTTATTAACAATGGAGGTGGATTTTTCTGAACAGGCATATATCTCAGACCTCCTGTAAAGTAAGAAATGAGAGAAATACCTGTAAGCATGGAGGAGTTAAGTGCTGCTATTCCCACCTGGTATAGAATGAATGTAAGGAATAATACAGGAAGAATGGGAATATGATTTGACATGATCAAGCTTGTTCCTACTATCACAGAAAGATATACTATGGCTGACAATGTTAGACCTATAATAATTCTCCAAAGGGACCAACCAAGTTTACTACTTTGCAAAAGAAATCTCTAGGGCAAATTGACTTAATTATACTAACCACCCAATCAGTCTTCCCAGTGGAGTTTCTGCAAGGGTGGAAGAAACTTACCACACTTTGAAAAGTGTATTTCCATTGAGTTCCTTTCTGCTGCTGCCTGGTATATATAGACAATATATGAGGTGTTCCTTTTTCTCTCACCTTTCAGAAAAAAGACCCTACCACTTCCTGTCAACTCTGATTTGGTCATGTTACAGGCTACAGCACAATTTTAGAAAAAAAGTGACTTGTGTTTACAGCTTTAGAGTCTGCTTTGGGAAGCAGTACAAGTCAGTGAAAACGGAAGTTCACGAGGGAGTATGTGGATAAAGGAATTGCTATTGGTCTCTCAACGTGTTTCAGATTGGATATTGAGCAGAAACTCCCTAGCCTTTTTCCCTGGAGCCCATTTTCATAGATCTGTTTTCAGTGATTTCTATCTTTTCTAAAACATTCAACAGTTTTAGTTTGAAACTTGAGTACCTCCAAAATTCAAATACTATCTGAGTGTGAAAAATTGGCATTTAAGCTACAGCATTGGAGTATGTATAGGAAGGCTCTGTGTTCGGGCTTAAAAAAATGTATCTCCATGTCCTACCACAGTGATGATAATGTCATTTGAACTGCTCGCTAATACAAAGAATGAAAGTTTAGCATAGAGTTTTTTGAACAATTCACATTCTATTCACTCTCTTGCTCCATGTAGCTGTATCAGTTTTGTGCCAATTTAAAAACAAAATAAAGGCATTGGGTTTGGGCTTTTTAATAAATAAGTTCTTTATTTATGCATAATAAACT
Source organism: Psilopsiagon aurifrons (assembly GCA_025447955.1). Classification (NCBI taxonomy): domain Eukaryota; kingdom Metazoa; phylum Chordata; class Aves; order Psittaciformes; family Psittacidae; genus Psilopsiagon; species Psilopsiagon aurifrons. The sequence continues at coordinate 15,543 of JAOEHY010026129.1, forward strand.
CCAGTGATCACAGTCTTATTTTAATAAGAAAGAATGTTGCTTTCAAAAATGCGGAGCTATTTCTAAACAAAGATAAATTTCCAAGTAATTTTTTTTTTTTTAAAGAAAATTTGAATGACAAATGTATTGACAGGGGCTGAAACTGTTGTAAATTTTGCACAAATTATTGAGTAGCTTTAGTTGTCTTGAAATGCGTCTTTGAATATGGTATTCTGAAAAGAAACAAAGATGATGGATGGTATTTCAGAAAAACATATTTTCCACAACCTTGATTTAGGAATTACGTAAATATGCTTTTTTAAATTTTGCGCTATTGCCTGGATCTGTGGAGAAGATGTAAACCATAAACACATACTTGATTTTGCTTTCAATGGTTTATATTATTTTTAACTTATTTTTAAGTAAGTTGATATTGAATTTCTGAGTTTGACCCATTTGACACAGCCCAACCAGATCATCTGCCCCTTTTACGTAGAACGTGCCAGGGTAGCAAAGAGCAAAAAGAGACTTTTATCTGCAGTCTTCGAAGAGACTCTTTCCTGACTGCTAATGCTGATGTAAAGTCCTGAAGGCTGATATTAGGTTATTTGATCCATGGCTCTGAAAAAGCACAATGACTTAATGAAATTGTTCAGTACTTCAATGAATCTAAACACACATTTCTGATTAGATGGCAATCTAACATCCTGAGAGCTATAGACACCTTTATACTGTTTCAAGTAATATATAAATCTTCTACTTGTTCTTAGTTTGTGTTTTGGGGAGTAGGCAAATTGTTATTATTGCAATATGTGACAACTTACTTGTGTCACAAGACAGCACAGTGAATAGAGAGTCTCCAATTTCTATGTTCTCATGTTGCAGAATACTTCAATCAAATCTTCACTTGCAAAAGTCCTCTTTGACTAATGTGTTGAGGACTGGATGGAGAAAAGAATGTGGTTACTGGAATTTATTATACATCAATGAAAAACCTTTTTATTAAAAACAAACATTTTCATTAAAAACCAAGGCATTTACACTGTAATACTATTTTATTTTAATGATTCTATGGAATCCATGATAGGAAGTGTCATAAAAAAAGTAATAAATATATATATTGGGTTGAGGAAAGCATTTCCTATGGCAAGCCTTCTTCTGTATCTTCAGTACATTGTTAAATTTTTTGTCATACTATAATCTTTGCAGGTAACAGGGCTTTTTGTCAAAAAGTACAAAACAGTACAAAATTAAGAGATTAAAATTCACACCACTAGCAAAGAGAAAAAAAACCCACAAAGGAGCAAAAGGGAACGTGCCTACTTAAGGAATGATTTATCTGGGTGGATTAAAGCTGATCCCTTGTGGGGGTGTAACTATCAGACAGCTACACATGAGTATGAGAAAGAGAAAGAATTCAGCAGAAAATCAAACTGTGCAAGGCAATCTCTGCTGGGGAGATGCAGGGAATACCAGGGAAGCTGTGATCCAACTGCTAGGTTGCCTGTAGAATGGAAGAAAACATACAGAACTGCATGAAATTAAATGCAAACCCAGATGATCACAGAGGTTAGTGCTAGACTGCTTCTGAAGTTCTTCTGCCTCAAGCCTCACTGAAGAAAAAATCCGAGGCCTATTTCTCCACTATAGAAGAAAAGAGCTCTGCACAAGTTTGCTTCACTTTTGCATGAAAACAATTGTTTTATCCCCATCTTGAAGCAGAATCCAAAAAAGTAAGGGAAGATTATGTTAAGAAAAATACAGAAGACAATTTAGCATGAGAAAAGAAAAAAAAAAAAAAAAAAACACAGGCAAACAAAAAATCTTGTAATACTTGAGCACCTTCCTGACTACAAATATTTTATGATGGAGAAATGTTGGGTTAACAAATCTGTATATGGCACACTCATGTTGCCTGGGAATTCAGTTGTGCCTTTGATTTTCAGTATCATCTGGAAAGGCAAAAAATCAGTGACTGGCAAGCCAGTACAGCTGAGTAGGTGGGAAGAGGAGATGCTTTGGCAAGCTGATCTAAGCTGACTTAATTCCCAGGAATCAAAGCACCAGTGGTGCTTAGAAGGTTATGATGATGGGCTCAGCCTATAAACCAATTTAGGCACCAGCTTGTGATTACACTGAACCAGGATATCACTAACCCAGCTCTGAAGGGGACCAGAGCTAGGAAGGTCTTGTAAGACCATGGTTACTGAGCTGTGCAATATACAGTGCTGGGATGCAAGTCGGAGAGAACAGAGCAGGGCAGTTCTTCCACCTAGCATACCATGGGGCTGGGTGCAGGTGGCTGTTTTTCAGGTGAGGTCCACAGGGGAGTCTCTCTTTGTGCTATGCAAGAGAGAATGTCATAGGGGAAACTGAAGTCAATGAAGATGAGAGAGCAGAGCATTTGGCATAGTGTTAATAATATTAACTCTGTGAAGAGGCTGTACATAGCTTTAAAAGACCTGTGAAAACTCTTCAGCTTTCATACATGCCAGCTAGTAAAATGGATGTAAAAGCAAAATTTATGAAATTCTGGCTTTCATGTCCCAGGAATGTCATATTCTGATCATGCTTGTCCTGTTTGAATCCTTTTCATCTGGCTACTTGAACATAAAGCAGGACAAAGAAAAACTTTGGTGCAATTCACAGCAGCCTTTTGAACAACAAAGAAATACACTAAGTTCTCACCCATTGTGTATTCTGGGCCTAATTAAGTCAGATCTGCAGAGCACATAGTCCTGTATAAGATATATATAGAGAGGAAATATCTTTGTTTCCTGTGGTTCAATAGCAGTAAGTTCAAGGTATGTTTTACTTAAAAAGAGAGAGTATTTTGAGAAAGCAACATCTCTCAGTAGAATCTACCTTTCATGTATATCTGTAAACTGTGCTGATGTGCTGACCCAAACACCCTCATAAATTTAGACCGTATGGAAGGCACTGCATGGAATTATCTGAAGCAGCTAGAACATTTATTATGATAATTAAAGTCAATTACTTTTATGACAGGATCACAAAATGAACACCACCTCTAACACTTCCCCTGTTTTCCTATCTCTTGCACAATATAATATTGCCATAGTAATTACTATATCTCATCACCTTCCTAGCAAATTCCAGAGACAGGGACATCTCAATTCACTTGGCTAGTTTCCTTCCACAAGACTTCTTCGCACCGTGACAGAAAATGGATATGTTTTTAAAAAGTTGAAAGCACTCCTGCCTTGGTTTGCTTTAAAAACTGAGCAGATTATTGTTGTCAGAGCACCTCTGAATAATCAAGGACATGTTTTGAATTATTACTAAGAAATTATTAGCTCATAAACAATGCTAGACACATCCTAATGCACTCTGAAATGGGGTGTTATTATGACTATGGGAACAATACGAGACTGAGAATATCTTATACCATTCATTTTTGTGTGAATCTGTTCTGTTCAGAGCTGGAGTAGAATAGCAGTCTATCAGAATAATCATAGGCTAATTTTCCTTTTGGGATTATATTCAGAGCCCAATTAATAGATTAGCAAAGTTATTGACAGTATCTAGGAAGTTTGATTTTGAAACTTCTACTGAACTATGCTTCACTTGTAACGTAAAGGATGCTTCATTTAAGTCAGACGGGTTACCTCAGGGAAATACAATGATGCAATTTGTTACTAGCTGTCCTGATCTTTCTCTGTTCTTTTCTTGACTTCAATTTGTAGTAGGAACACTACCAGAACTCTTCCAGGCCTCATGTTTACAGATGAAACCAGGACACCAAGGTCACAGATCTTTTGTGCTCTGGGCTGAGCCTGCCCTGTCTGATACTGTTTCTGTCTTAAAAAAGAACATATTAAAAAGAAAAATACTCAGTACAGTGAAGCTTAATTTTGATTCACTTTTCAAATAGGGGAAACTGAATCAATAAAGAGCTATTATGAAGAAATGTTTATGGGAAAGTTCATCCATTTACAGTGGGACAAAACAAAAAAAAAAAATTAATGTTTGTTCATGCAGCTCTCAAAAGTAATTCAGAATTGTCTATTGTTCCCAGGTTTTTAAGATGAAAAATTTTAACTGTTCTTTGGCCTCCTACCACTAACACCACATCTTACACTACCTCCTTTCCCACTGTTCATTGTAAGCATGGCCTCTTCTCGCTCTGACAGGGAGTCAGTGTTGGCTAGTTGCTGTTTTACACAGGTGGTGAGGTCTTTCGCTGTGATAGGCATCTCAAACCCCAGTAGGCTCCATGAAAAAGCTTTGGCAGTCTCAGAGGAGCAGCAACACCTGAAGAAAAAGAGAGAGAAGGACTAACTCTACTGATATGTAAGGGCTGTGTTTTAAAAGAGAAATGGGCACAAAAGGCTGTGCTGCCCAAGCCACGCTGGTGCCTTCTGTAGCTCCCTCCTTGCTTTCATGAGTCTAAATCACATTGTGGCAGTGATGGCATGGACAGGGTATCATTAGGAGCTAGAGGTATCTCTGGGAAGTCAGATGCATTGTCATGTTCTTACAGGAGACTTTCACTGGGACAGTCAACAAGCCTGCCTGAGATATGAGTGAGGTCTATTGCAGCTCAGTGTTGGTAGCTCAGGTTTAATTGCCAGCAATTTAGTGTCATCCCTCGGAGCACTGAATTACTGGGAGACAGAAAAGTGTGTTTTTCCATAAACTCATAGGATGCATAGGAGGGAAAAGATGCATACATGCCTGGCTTGCCATCGTTGCACATTATTAAGGTACAGAAATGAGGACCTTGAATGAGGATTATAGTGATGTGGAGGCTGGAGGAGGAAGCCTCAGCTCTCTGCCCTAGCAATGCCACTGTCATGGGCAAGAGCTTGAACTGAGATAAATGTATTGAGTGTGTGGAAAACCTTCTCGTCCAGGGGTTGGGCTGCATTTGAAAATATTTGTAAAAAATACTGACAAGGCCTTGGATCCTGGTGTGGACAACACCAGAAATATTTGCAATTGCTGTGAGACCACATGATTTGCCGACATATTACACAGAAAAACTGGAGCAGGGTCTTCATGCTCCAGCGCTAATGTGCAAAGCTAACTAGTGGGTCCTCTTACAGGTTAGTCTATAATATTAGGGATGCCTTAATGTACTTCACCTTGTGGGCCATTTCAAAGACAGAAATGAACATATTGTGATGGATAGTGACCCTTAAAATTTTCTCTGACCCAGGCCATGTGCCATTCCACAAGTGTCCATGCAAGCTAAACTGAAGATAAAAATAACTGGGTAAAAGTCAGTGTGAAGTGCAGTAATTGACATTAGATGATGTAACATGCTTTTCCTCCCTTGATCATGTCTTACTCTGGCTCATACCCTGTTAATCTTTTGGTCCCATTATATTCTATCCTGCGGTGTCTTAATTTGAATCTTTTTGTCTGAAATACCCCAGCCTTTCCTAGGAAGAACTTCTTGGTGAATTAAACTGTTCTCTGCTTATAGATCAATCATTTTTAAAAATAATAGGACATTAACTAAATATATCTATGTCTCTATTAGTAATGCAGCCATGTTGAAAAAGCTATTCAAACACTGATTAATGAATTCAATAATTTCCATAGAAAAATGACAAGAGAATGAAAATAGCTCATTAGGGAAAGAGTCTGTGAAAGTAAATATTTAACCTAATAGTTTTTCCTGGGGAAACTCAAGATCTTAAAGACCAAAAAAGTCATAAAATATACTTAACTCCAATTACAGTGCTGTTTTTGTTGCTTCTTTTTTTTTTTACTATTACAAAGCTGTGTTATTTCAGTGAATAAATATGGGGAAAGCTACAAATATAAAGTATTACTTATTTAATTATTGTAAACTTCTAGAGCACTAAGGACAAACATCAAATATTTTCCGTCAATCACAGCAAAATAGTGAAAACCACCCCTTTTTTTTTGCTGACCTGTCTCCTGTATTTGCCACTGCTTACAGGACCTCTACCTCAGGTTCAACACTACCAGCAGGCAACTACGACTACAAGGCAACCGCTCCAATACACATGTAGACCTACCTGGGGAATTTTCCTTCATATTTTATATTTTATTTCAAGGTAAGTGAAAAATAAAGTAGACTAATTATGGTAAAAACATCCCAAACAAAGGAACTAAAATTTCTACATCAAGTTTTCACTTGCTGCAGAGCAACAAGATAACAAAGTGTATGCCAAGGAGAAGAAAAACCTTTCATCCTTAGCCATATGGTGACTTGGACTTATTTACTGATTTCAATGAGCTGAGCCAAAGAGAATGTACTAAACAGGGAGTATTTGCATTTGCAAAATGCTTTCCAGGTGACATGATGGAGAGATAAATAACAATTAGTTAGGCTACTACCATCCCTGCTCAGAGATATTTTGCCTACTGCTTAATTCCACAGGTATGTGGTAGTTTTTTGTTGCTTCTCAGGCACATTCCTTATATTTCTTGCTTTGCACATTCAAGTTTTACATTTCTATGGCTCTACAGGGCAGTAGCAGTTCTATCATTAAGCAAAAGAACAGTGTCATTCAACAATGAATGGTACATTAATATCTGGTCAAAATGCAGTTATTAGAGAAATTAGATCCCTCCTGAAAAAGTTGCTACAGCATAAGAAGTTCAAAATTTACAGTAGCAGCTTGATGGGAAAGGTATCATGAATTCAGGCATTTAGCCAATAGCTCTGCCTACACTGTGTCCTGTTTTCTGACAGGGCATCTGACCCATTGCAGTTCTTACTGCTTTTGGACTCCCTGTACCAAGGTACTTATAATCCATATCTCTGGTTAAAAATGAAGACTGTCAGTGATCTTATTTCGAAGACAATTTGGTCATCAGACTATTGTAGAGCCCTAATGGATTTTTAAATATACTTTAACCACTTTCCATTTAGAGGGTCAATACTTGAACTGAGCTAGGACACCTTTGGGAAAAAAAATACAATAATAGTAGAGGGCTGGCAACAAGAGGCATTAGAATTAAATGGAAGGTCCACCCACATCCCTACAGAGCTGCATACTTGGACTTCTGAACTGTCTTGTCCTGCAAGACAGTAGTGGTTGTAATGGTTCATAAAAAAAAAGGCACTAAAGGTTGATCACTCAGACATCGAAAATGAGAAGAAGAGATTGCACTTGGTAACTTGCTGGGGTTCCAGTGTTGTAGGAAAGGATTGTAATAAGGAATCAGGAACTTACTTTCCTACTCAACTGGTCATTGTCTTCATAAGCATTTTCAGATAGAGTGGATCACTTTATCATTCACTGCAGAGGAAGCCATTCACTATGGCAGAAATTTAACAGATGGTGGGGAAATGAAGATATTTAAGGAATATATAAGTAGAGGATCTGACATGTTTTTTGAAGGATTTTCCCCTTCTTCAGCACAAAGTGGGTTGAACACCCTCAGTGCAAAGTGAAACACTTCTCAAACATTCATCTTGCCTGGGTTGGGGATCAAGATGCTCTTTTCCAAAGAAATGTCTTTGGGCTGCTTTCTTCTGCAGCAGCCCAAATCTTAATGGTGAATAATCTGAATGAATTGGGACAAGGCTTTTCTGTTAAGAAATTGAATGACAAACTCAGACTGACAAAATCCCCAATAGAAAGAGGGGTAAAGTTCTCTCTCCCCCTACCCTTACCTGAGGAAAAAAAAAAAAAAAACCAAACTGCAGTGAAGTCAGCAGGGAACATGCAATTAACTGGTTGGCATTTATGTAGGATCCTGGGATGAATTCTCTCTGCCAGTACTATACAGGCTATTTCTGTTCGAATGGCTTCATGTTCACAGAGGCTGAGAGTTCCTTTTTTTTTTTTCTTTCCTTTTTTTTCATTTTCATGCAGTCAAATAATGATGACAGAAATGCCAAGAAACAAGATCAAATGTATTGTGGGTCACTACTGCTCTTTTACCAAAGTGCTTCTGGTATTTGGCACCTAGACCTGCTCATCAACACACATCAGAGGTTAAAGAAAATAATAGCCTGGGCACTGTAGAAAATGATAAGAAACAAGTAGCAGGAGGGGAGATAGCACTGTCTGAACCCAATGTTATTTCCAAAGGTTAGGAGAAAATGAATATTTCTCCTTTTTTTAAATGTCAGTTTAATTCGAAAGACACTGAACCTCAAATAACATTTCAAACTAATGTGGAACTTCTGAAAACAAGGTAATTGCTGATCTAGCAGCCAGGGATTTCATCTTAAACTGGCTGTTACTTTCAATACCCTTGTTGCATTACAATGTAAATACATATATTGAGAGGAGAAAAAGAAGTATAGGAAGGGAAAAGGGAAAAAAGATTCAAGGACAGATGCTGAGACCTTTGGAAATAGTGAGCTATTGAAACCAATGTGCTGAGATTTAAAGAGGATGTATTACTGCCTGTCTGGATATTGTGTGCTCTTTCCTCGCAAAACAGAGGCAGCTTCAATAAAGACTTTGTGATTTTTTGATAGGAAATTGGTCACTTTCAAGGTGAAGTGCCTGGCCAAGGCTACACAGGAAATCCACAATATACCTGAGGGATCCAAATTCAAAGTTTTAGTGTCAGAGGTTTCTTCTAAATGTTTTTACACCATAATCAAGAATCATGTAACTTCTTAAATTTCTTTAAATGTATTCACACCTTGCTTAAGACATGGTAACGTGCTTGGTCAGAGTATAGCAATAGATCAATCGATGACTTTTTCAAGTAAGAGTAATAACAGAACTCTGAGAGCAGAGTTGAGAGTGCTCACGTGTCACTGCATGCTCTAGATACCTATTCAGAATTTAAAGGCTATAGTTTAAAAACTTTCTTTACAGAATCACCACCTGATTAAGGCAAATTTGGTTGCTTTTTTTTTTTTTTAAGATCCAAATTAGCGTTATAGCCAGGCTAATATTTAATAATTAAGGTTGGCTGTAATATAATTGTTGGAAAGACTTTGAGGTCTCAGCACAAATTTAATATCAAATCAGTAGTTAAAAAAGATTAATTGGCAACAGAGAAAGGTGAATATCATGTCACTGATATTGCAGATTCATGATGATTTTGAATATTGTTTACAAGTTAATGGCTTGCAGTACAGAATCCAGGATTCAGAGCTGTCTACTTGTGGTGATCTTTTCCACAAAGTAAAATGGCTTTTATACGTAAATTAATATAACAGTTTCACCAAATTGTTCCTGCTGCTATTCATGCCAATAACATGATGAAAGGAGCTATTTCTATTCAGGAGTATGGAGGAAGACATGGAAGGAAGATTCAAAAGAGAAGGGAGATGCATAATGCATTGGTAGAACTTTGATGTATAAATGTGTTGCAGACTCATATGAACATTTTTTCACTTTCTGTATTAATCTAAGCGTTCTGGAAGTGTTGATTGTCAGCCTTTAAAGGTGGTGGTGGGGGAGTGCCCCCATCTTTATCATCAAATCAATGTTGTAAGAAGAGTAGCAGTGCAAAGTTTTGTGCAAACCATTGTCATTCAACACTATCCAAGTCCTGAACATCTCAGGAGGCAGGAATCATCTATTGTCATATTTCAAAAGAATGATCTGCATAATAAATGTGGCAAGTGATGATGGCATTTTGTGATGTATGCACTCCCTCAAAGGAAATATGCTAGGACGCCAGATCCAGAACTTCATATGAATTTTTAAATAGCCCTCACTCCTCCAGGTACCCTCTGCTGGATTTAGAATAAAAATTTAAAATGCAAATGCACCTCCTCTAGCATCTTCTTTAGGGCTTTGAAGGTGAATTTCCTTCTGTTTTCATATGCTTATAAGCATTGTTTTAGAACTGCACATCCACTGAAAAGAAATCCTGATAATCCCTCTTTATCAAAGATGGAGGTGGTACACTAAAACTCTTTGAGAAGTAGAATGAGTAGAAGATTATCCAAACACTCACCCTCCCCTCTTTCAGCCTCCTGTAGCCTAAATAGTATGAGAAAGTGAAGCACTTGTCTTTCTGATAGCTGGTAAGAGTAAAAGCACTGCTGTGTGATGTGAAAATATTTCTTTGCTGGCCAAAGACATCTGCTTATAAAGACTACCTGTATCTTTTCAAAGTAACTGGTGGTCCTCCAAGATTTATTCTGAGGTCTCTGCTAGAACGAATTAATATTTGTCAAATCTGAAGACCAGGAGCCTGATTAAAGTTCCATAGTATCAGTATGAATCTTCCTATTGTCTTCCACTGAAGTTTGGAAGCTGTCTTAAGCATCTTTCCTAGGCATGGCAGCCTACCTACCTAAAAAGTTTATGGTAAAATCACTCTGAGTTAACCTGGGCTTTTTTTTTTTTTTTTTAAAAATTAAATCAGGAAACATCAATTCTTTTATACTTGGAACAATCTTTACTCTTAGTTGTGTGTTATGGAAATTTGATGTATTGGTTTTGGCCATGGGTAGTCAATTGTGAAGATGACAGGCCTTCAATGAATATAGATTGCACAAACAAAATAGGAAAACTCTTAACAGTGGGGAAAAAAAAAAAAAAATCAGATTTTCTTATGTCTTCTAAATGTGACCTGAGTTTCCTGACCAAGAATTTACCATTATAAAATAAAGCTTCTGAGAAAAGTAAATTAAATCTATAAATAAGTCATAAATCATGTCTCCATGCAAAAATACACACTTAGACAGAATCAACTCTCAGCAACTGGATCTCTTCATAGGAGCTTTAACTAAAACGGTTTCTACACTGTAGATGGATAGTCTAACAAATTGTGTATGTATTCACTATAGAAGTAAAGGAAACCTTCCAGAAGGGGTACATAATACTTACTCTTGACTGCGAAGTCTGAGCTGATGTTTGATAGTACACACCTAACATGACTAGCACATACTTTGATCAGATCTTTAACCATGTTTGTGTTTCATCTTTTATGAGAAGTATGCTTGCTAATAAGTATTTACAATTTACAGCAGGATACAGTGCATAATAAGAATTGGATATACTTGGCATGCATTGATTTGTGAATGCTCTGTCTGTGCAGAATATGGCTACGAAGTCTTCACCATTGCATTTATACCAAAAAAAAAAAGAAAGAAGCCATCTTCTATTTATTACTTAGGCTGAACACTGACAGCTTCCCAGGTTAGATCCACTCAGCTGTAAATTATGAGAGGTACAATGGGAATGAGTTAAAGTATTATGCCAGCGCTGCAAAAACTTTATTGAAAGTGAGTTATCAAGATGTCTTCCATACATAGTTTATTAGATATGTATCAATGACAAATGTGCACTGCTGTTACTTACAAATGAATCCAGCCTGCAAATTCTCTCTTATCTCTATTGAGATTAGCATATCTCATCAATACTTTATCCATGTATATGTACATGCTCATTTATAACTGCCAGAAAAAGAATTAGATTATCCCATCTCCTTCTACAGAGAAAATATTTCTAGAATTAGTTAGGTTTGTATCAAGCATTGGTCAAGTATTTCCTGCTCCTCTCCTTCTCTCCATGTACAGCAAATTCAGTGGCTGAAAAGACAATTAGCAGTATTGCCAATAGCTTTCTTCCTATGTGAGAATGGTAAAGGGAGTAGCTGTTTTCCCCTTTTCTTGTTTCTAACACACCACCTTCATGCCACAGGTGCTATTTTAGAAAACAAGCTTTCTCTCAAAATACCTGTTTTCTGGTTAAATAATCCATTGCTCTCTTCAAAGATCAGGCCAAGAAGCTAGGATTTCAAAGTGTTAATGTTTCAGCTATTTTAGTAAACTAGTTTTTCAAGGGCTACTTCAATCACAGTGGGGAATTTCTGGTAAGCCAAGAAAAGGCTTTACCCACATATGTATTTTGTGAACATATTTCCAATAGAAGCTCAGAAGTTGCTCTTGTTTGTTGTCCTATTCAAAATCTGAACTGAGAGGTAGCAAACGTGAGCAAGTCCTTATCTCCAGATCCTACAGGTAATAGGCAAATCAGAAATAGATGCTTCGCCAGAGGCAAAGGTGTAGTCCTCCAGGAAAGTTAGAGAGAAGAATTTATGAATCAGCAAATAATTGTTTTTCACCTTTGGAGATTTATTTGCCAGTAAGAAGCCTTTGGAGTACTCTTCTGCCATTCACCCCCTCCCAGAAACTTAAACCTTCAGCCGAGATGAGTGAGTATAAAGCTTTTCAGAAAAGCTGTTTCTGTGGTTTTCCTAGGAAATACTTTTGAAAATATTCTTTGTTTACTGGTGACTTATAATTCTCACCTTACTTTACCTTCAAGCTACGATTAAGTATGATTCTCCCTACTGGGACAGTTATAACTATCTTATCACTCTGCTGACATCTCAATTTTTAGTATGTTTTCTAAAAATTGTTAATAAAATTGTCAGTAAAGTTACTTCAGATGGAAAATTGCTCCTGGAACGCTATGCATTTCAGTGCAGCTCTTGGATGTGTTACTATTTCCTTCTTGCGTTGTCCACCCAAAATATTCCAAATCCTCATCACATCCAAAGAAATAATGCCTTTCATTCTGCAATTATTTTGAAGAATAGATGCCAAAAAAAAAATTAAAAAAAAATAAAAAAAAAATGTTTGTAGGAATTGTTAACTTTCAACTTCCAAATTATTTTACTCAGACCAGAAGCAGGACACTTTAGAGCTACCCATGAGCAGCTTTCATATCTATTTAGACCAATGAAGAGGAAATGCTTAAGTAAGAAAATATGTTGAGGTGGCTAATGTTATTTTGACAAAGTCCCAGGATGCATAAACAGCTTATATAAACCAGAGTTCTTGTGGCAGGCATCTCCCATGGACTGCTTTCACCTATGCCTAAAGCCACTAATCTTGATTCTCATTACCTTTTTTCAGAAGGAAGCATAACCATGAAGAAGCAGCTGACTACAGCGATGTCTAACAAAACTTCTACTCACACTGCAGAAGTTCACCATCTCTCTTGTCATAGATTTTAGAAATTTAGTTGAGCTGTCTGGGGAGAGAAAATAAGTGAAACATGAACGTAGGCAGTTTAGACAAACATTTAGATCCATTGTAAATAATGGCATGAGAATAAGCATATCTTATATGGTTATGTAGGAATAATATATAAAAAGAAATACAGTAAGAGACTCATTGATAAGTCTCTATGTGGCAATGCTTTCGTACATGTAGAAGGAAAGTTTGGTCAGAGGACTTCCTAAGGAGCAGCACTGAAGTCATAAACAGGAGAAAAAAATATTTGGTTTTTTATTTGGTATTGTTATTGTTGGGACAGCTTTATGGACATTCTAGACTAACATGCCCGATTTGTCTCCAGACGCAATATAGTCCCAGACCTCCGCAATACTTGGGCGATAGATTTGTAGGTAGATTTTCTTCCTGCACTCCACATAAAGCTGAAAAGTCATGGCTAAATGCAAGAAATACTGCATCTGAATTTTTATAAAATGGAGAAAAACCAAAACAACCACAATCCAAATTTCAACCTACTGTCACATGTTGGGAATATACGCACCTTACTTTTTTACTTATCCTGCATGCTGTTTCATTCATGTTGAAAGAGAATCTGCACTCCAGGCAGCTTACACAGGTCAAAGACTGGCAGAAGAAACAGTGTAACAGAGACAACAAATTCTTTAACTCTATGACAAAGACAGCACTTGAAAAGACAAACTCATGTTTACATACCTAGGTGAAATGTAGACATTGATATTTGAAGCTCTAGAGACCGACTTGAGGAACTGAAATTCAACATGGTAGCACACGGTCTCAACAAAACCCACAATGCCAGTTCTCACATTACAGCTTGAACCCCATACAAAAATCCTAGAAGTGGCAACCTGCCTATGCATGAAATAAGCTCTCACTTTGTATCTTAACACTTGCATGCCTTCATCTATTTATAACACCATCAGAAGGTTTTCCTCATATCTCATTAGAATTCTCGGTTATCACAGAAGCATGCACTCTATTTTTAGATCAGAAGACCAAATAAGCTACTTAGAATTCTATAAAGTATTTCTGGTAAAACTTCTGCTTAAAGTTGCCCTCTGCTACAATTTAAAGAGGAACACATAAGCATATTTTTGTTATTGTAGTAAACATTACAATAGGCTGCTAATTTAAGGTTAGTAATACACCCTGCATCCAAGTAGCAAGAAGAATAAGATGTGAATAATAATGTAAATAAAGCCAGGAGGCCATCTGACTCTGTCATTCTAGGAAATTAAATTATTTCCAAAAGGAAATATCTGATTTCAGGATAAGAAGGTTATTATCATTAAGCTTAAGGATGCTCAAAGATATCCATGGCTTTCCTGTCTCCTATGAAAAACCATAACCAGTTCATAAGTTAGATCACACAATGCTAATTAGAAAAAAGGAAAATTTCCAGGTCTGCCACAATTGTGTTAGTTGTGACCATCAACCCTATGTATTTCACAGAACTATGTAATACCCTGAGGACAATAGTTTTTGGCAAGTTGCATGGTGCTTTTTCATCATGGTGGCTAGCCACGACTCTTTCCCTTAAGAAAAGAAAGCTATGTTATTTGATCCATTTGCAGCTGTAAGTCTGGTTTCTTGAGAGGATTGTGATTTTATCCTGTTCATCAAACACTGTCAGCACCTTAATTTCCCTAGAGTTTGACACAAGTAGCAGCAGGCAGGCAATGAAAGTTTTGATTCATTAAACTCATTAGCATTTTTGGGGCATTCTGTTGAGCCTGAGCAATTACTAATAAGAGCAGAATTGCTCTCCTTGACCAAAATTCTCTTGAAATGCTGATGAAGTGAAAAATGAATTGCATGGATTCTATAATGGTATTATTTACAAATAGTCTATTCTACTTACTTACTAAAATACTTTCCGTATTTATTGTTGTGGAAACAGTCTTGTGTGAAACATTTTTGGAGACTGTCTTAAAAACCATATACCTAGGTTAAAATATCTCTATATTTGAATTAAAAAAAAAAAAGAAAATCCCAAGAGCACTAAATTTAAACAACCAGTAAGTAGCTATTCCATTTGAATATAAATTTCAGGAAGTTTGACTTCTGTGAGGTTTAAACCAATTCTTACAATGAAAATGGAAGATAGTGTTTTTGAAACAGCTTTTTTATGAGCAAAAGACAAACATTTCTGGAATTTGATAGGGAAAACCCCTCAAGATTTACCAAGTCTTGAAATTTGTGTAAATAACTAGTACCTGTGAATTTGCATTTTTGGGAAGGGGCTAGCATATCTCACAATTCTTTAAAGATTTATTAAAGTATATGGCACTGTGCTGGCAGCTCTTAATCAAGCAAAGACTTCTGCCTTTAGGAGGATTACCTCCTTGCACAAGGTGTGCAGGGCCAAGGCTTTTTAGTTCTGGTAGACTTCAGGGCATAATAAGGTATACTACCTCAGATTGATGTCTAGGTTTACACTTGAACAAGTTCAGAGTTCAGTGATGGAAATCCTGCCCAACTTCCCTTGAGAGCATCATACATTGTCCTGATTATTTTTCTACCCAAAGTATTTCCTAATGTTAAACTGACATTTTCCCTGCAACATCCTAAATCCATTAGTCTTATTCTGCCCTTGATGACTTGAGAGAATAATTGGTCCCTGTTCTCTCTGTAATATCCCTTTATGTATGTGTAGACAGTTATGTCTCCTCTAAGTGCTAGATGCTCAATCTTCTTTATCACCATTGCAATTTCCATTTTCCAAGTATTTTATCATTTTTCTGCCATTCCCCTCTGGACTGCCCTCCATTTGTCTGCAAGGTCCCTAGCAATTCAGCATGCAGAAAAGAGCAGCCCTGACACATGGTTCTCATATCAAGTGATGGCTACAGGAACATGCGGTCTTTCTCTTGCGAGATGGATACCCCTCTCAAGTGGGTATATTATCAACATTCTTTTTATAAGCCATAAAGATAGTCCTGTGTGAAACAGAAGCAACTCTCTTCCAAACAAAAGAAACCTGTTGAGCAGGTTTACTGACTTTTTGTCTTCTCAAATGGAAATACTGTGATCAAAATCTCCACTGTGATACTGAAATGATACATTGTGAAATGGAGATACTTCGAATAGAGTATGTCCAGGCAAGCCAGCTCAGGTACACAAGCCCTCCTGTTGCAAAGTGTCCAAAATAAAGCTCCACAGTAAGCAAGAAAAGAGCAGGAGCAACTCTCCCTCATTGAAAACAGAAACACTGAAAACAAATATGCACCAAAACCAGTAGCAATTCTCTTCTGGTTGTGGGTGATTAACAATGAATTTTAGTGCCACTCTTTTCCAGTTTTGAAGTTCAAAATCTTTGGCTAAAATTGTCATAGTGGAGAAGGGCAAGTAAATGCATTAACCCACATAAATGAATTAAACTGTTCAAATCATATTTCATAAGCATACCATAAAGCAAAGCAATGGGATTTCAGTGTTAAAGTATTACTATTCTAGTAGAATTTGCACAATTTTCTGTAAAATAACTTTAATCGTAGGAAGACATTAACATCTAATTCCTCTCCAGTGTGAAATGCAAGTATTTATTTGCCATAAATTTAACAAAAATAAACCTTTTTAGGAATTGACAGTTGTTTAACTACTAAACAGAATAATGCAGAATGGTGCATATTTACAAGGTATTCTTAATATAAGTGAACCATGCACTAACAGCAATTAGAAGAATTAGTAACAACCACCTATTTGTTGCAAAGTTATGCCAGCATGAAATACTGTTTATTCCTTGCATTCTTATACCAGATCTCAGAGCACAGCCTCCGTATTTTCCAAGCCATGTTTCAGTTCAAATGTCATGGGATCTAAACTACTCCAATATTATCTTTGGTTATGTTAGAAAGGAAAACATTTGGAGCAAATCTTTTTTGAAGAATCACTGTAAAAGTGAAAGCATCTGTAGCATTCAAAGCACTTAGTGAACAACCAGCCAAGACACAGAAATGTATTTAAAACCATTCTGCTATTTTCCTCTGTGCTGCACTTCCACCCAACTCCCCAACACACTGATTTGCATTTTGATTTCTTTGTGCTTTCTGTTGTAAGCAGTGATTACCCACCCCAAGGGTTGCTTTTAGCAGTTTTTCAGATGTAAAGTTGCAGCAAAAAGAATTTTTAGAGGTATAAATCAAGGTGTGTAGGGTCTTTCAGCATTCCCTGAATACATTCACCAAAGTTCTCAACCTTTATTTCAGTGTGCATTCAAGGAGAATATCATTCCCTAAAATTCATGTATTTGTTCACTGATGATATATCTTTGCATTTTCCCTTTCTACTACCACCCCCACAGGGGCCAACTGCTTCTTGGTATTTTCCAAGTGCAAAATGTGAAAGGCTGAGTAAGTGAAACTTACTGCACTTTAGGCTGCTGAAAATAGACCTGCCAAGCTCTTTGACGGTCCACCACTGCAGTTGTCAGATTTTCTATCCCTAGCTTAGTCCAAAGAGACATGAACTGCTTGCAGGGAGGAAAAGCTGCTATCTGGTTATGGAATTCAGGGAAGATAAACTGAAAGTCCACCTCCATCCCCAAAGTCTTGTAGCAATGACATTCTCTCATATCTCAGGCAGGAGGGCTGAACATTTTGTTCATGGGATTTGCAGATTCCCAGAGGCTCTGAAAACCAGTGCTTTGCCATATGTGAGGAAAGACTGCTAATCTCAGCCTCCTGTTCTGCTACAGTGATCTTCGCTACTGTGGTATATAGACAAAAGAATAACATAACGGTGGGTCTGAAGCATAGAAGATGAATAGCACTTGCCAAAACACACAGCTTCTCTAGTCCTTGTTGGACAGTGAATTCAACAATCACACAAGGAATGATCTGCAGAGCTATAAATCAGTGAAAGCTGTATTTTGTTAAAAGAAAGAGATTTACCTTCCAGCCACAAGGAAATAATGGAACTTGTCTATACAATTTCCTTTATATTTTATAAAAGACATTTGATGATATAAATAATACATTTGCAGTATTCTAAAACTAGCCAGTATTCACAGTTATTGCAATAGGCTGTGGCAGGACATTAAACACAGTTTATCAAACTACAGGCTTGCAGTGGGATATAGTATTAAGAAAGTTGGTCCCTAGGTGGTTTTGCTCATCATATCTCTATTAGCATCAGTGGAACTGCTGCTATTTTTACCAGCTGAGACTCAGACCAATGCAAGTATTTCCAATGTGTTTTTCAGAGTAAATGGTCAACGAAATTGACACTAATATTGAAGTACTGGGGAAAATGCCAGCTGTGATAACTGACATTTACTCTCATAGCACTAGTAAAAAAAGAAATTCAGCCATTTAATGTTGTAAATTGGTAAGCTTCTCATTCATGCTAGATGAGACTAACCAAGAAGATTTGCAGAAGCAGCTGTGGAGTAGTTACACTTTACAATTGCCTTATCTTCAACTTTTTCTTCCTCATAAGCTCTACAGAGATTCCACACCTCAGTTTCAATCTTGCACCTATATGGCAATCAGAGCTGAGAAAGTATTCGATTTGCATGCCACAAATTGGGGTGACTGGAGTTTGATCGTTACAAGTTCCTTCCCTTGCTAAAAGCAAGAAAAAAAAAATTTAGGTAATTTTTATTTTAAACACAATTATCGCTCTCAATTATGTAGGATTTTTTTTATTAGTCCCATAAAATAAAAGCAGTATGTAAAGATTTTTTTCAGACAATTTCAGAGCCAAAATTTATTCCAAAGAGCTTAATGCAATATAATTAAAGAAACTAGGTTTTGTGCTCTGTACTTACCAACTTGGTCTTTCCACAGTTTTATAGGCCCCTGCTTTCTTAACTTTCCATATCACTAAGCAAAACATAGTGGAAAAAAGAAAGTCTCCAAGTTATACATATGAGTAAAATCAACTTGTTTTTCTGAAAAGATTTAATAACTGATAAACACTTGCACAAGGCCCTCTGAAGCCTACATCTATGATGCATTTGCCGTATGTTTCCAGAGATGGCAACGTGGCCTCTCAGGCTCAGATTTTACATGCTTCTTTCTAGTTAAATGGGTTTTGTTCCAGACGTAAGTATACAAACAACAAAAAACCAAGGCCAATATATCCTGCTTCTTATATAGTAAACTCAGCATGCCAGACTTTCAACATAAGTTCCTGCATGTTTGACCTTCATATTAATGTTATTTGCATTAAACCGGCAGGACAAATGAAGCTATTTTTTGTGCATTTACTGTTTGAGGTAAGGTAAAATACTACAAAAAAGTGCAGGCCATATTTTATTTTGACAAGTTCCTTTGGCAGAAATAAAAAAGAACCGTTAAAGTAATAGCAGAACTTATGAACCTTGTCAAAGATTGCTCCTTGAGTGAGAGTTTGTTTCTTTGGGATCTTGTGTATATTTTCTTTATTGCAAGTGTGGCAATAAATCATTTTACACTGAATTCATTTAGACACTTGTGAAATAGCTCATTAACAAGACACTGTGTCAAAGGCAAAGAAATGAACTTTTTTCGAACATTAGATTGGTAATAATATTTCATATTTGTAATAATCCTTTTCCTGCCTGAATCTTCAACTGTGTTGCAAATTTTTATTAAGTTTAACACCATATGCAGGAGGCAGGTGCTGTATTTTGTATTCCTTCCGGGTAATCCACTACAGGTTCCAGGGAATTCCTGTTCCCAATGAGTGCTTGCTGAGGATGCTGAGACTGTTATTGCTAAGCAAGATATAAGTGCAGTTTATCCTGCCGTCTATACAAAGTCACTTACCTCAGTTACATTAGGATGTGGATTTGCATTTGCGAGTCTTTCTTCCTATTCCTCCAAATAATTTGGTCATAAGCAATGCAGCACTGCCAAGTGTCATATGTGTGATCTAGATTGCAGTCATTTTCTCTTTATGTTTCCCTCCCATGTGAAATTTTAGCTGTGAAAAACTAATGAAAATGAAGAAAATGATTACATGGACATCTGCCAAACCTAAATACACAAGATAAACTCCAGATACTCTTGAGTTTAAACACAGAGGAAATTAGTATGACTATGTACTTACAGAATGGGTATTACCCAGTCTCTCTGCATATCCCCTCACACCCCTAAACTAAGTAATAAAGGAAATAGAATGAATATTCCCAAGATTCTGCCAGATACAACCAAATACTAGTAAGAGTAAAAGGGCTCTTTAAATAATTTTGCCTCACATACTAGAAACATACTTGCTAGGGCTTGAGAACTAGTCCTTAACCCCTTCTCAGGGAGCAATATTCCTGGCCAAGATCCCTGACGGTCCTCTTGTGAAAAAGAAGCTGCAAGAAGAGAAAAAAATAAGTACCAGTAGAAAGAATCAGTGATGAATATTTCAACTTCCTAAACATAGAGATAATTTCCTAAGCCATAAATACCAGTTCTTAAACACTCACAGCTGTAACTTCACTAAAAGTATCAACCATCACTTTATAGAAAGCTGGGAGAAACCTGATTCATCACCTTTCCTGCAGCAGACTACCTCTAAGGAGAATAAGCATCATCAGTAGTCTCTTAAGATAAGGTGATGGAATACCCTACTCCTAAGTGAAACACTTTTCAAGTACTAACAATTATATAGATAAACTCCAGCCTAAATCACAAAACTTTAAAAATGAGTTGACATTTATGAAAACACTTGATATCCTAAAACCAAAAAATTAAGCTTTTCTGAGTTCCTCATCTCTTAACTTCTTATGGCTGGACTAAATAGCTGCTAGTTTTTTTTTTTCCACCATCCCTTAGATTTCTCCCTTCAGCATATTTCATAAAGTCTCACTTGTCTGAAGTACTAAAAATTAAAGAATGTTACAAAACTTGCTGCAGGCTTAATGCCAAAACAACACAGACCCTTCATTTAAACATGTCTTTCTGAATAAAAAGAGAAGTGCTTCAGAAATGAGGCTTATGTAGGCTCCTTACCTTGTGTACCAGTGTATTTTGGGAGCTGGGAGGCTGTAAGTTTCAGGTGTAGATAACTAAGGTCTTGTGTTTGACTACAAAGGAGGAAAGTAGTGAGCAAGAAGGCAAGCATGGTAGGTCCAAGATAGCTGTTCTGAAATCTACCTTGAGAAAGAGAGGTATTTGTCTTAGAGAACTGAGGTTCTAAACTAAGTGAGATGGGTAAGGAAGTACATTTGATAAATAGGAAACATTCATGTAAAAGGAGAACTGGGGTTTCATGCAATGTCAGGGGACTATTTGATCGCTTGTTTCTATTTGCAAGCTCATGTTTCAATTTACTGCAGAGATTTAGGAACAGTCTTAACAGTACTCCTCAGTACTGCTAATCCTTGAAAATGGATGGATTACCTTAAGCATCAGGGTCATAAAAGAGATGTCACTTATACAAACCCAGTCGTAGCTCACAGAAACTAGAATGCTTTCCTTCTCAAAAAAGGCTTTCTTATAATGAATGTTGAGGAAGATGTCTTAAGGAGTATACTTCTATGTGTCTTGCTCTGGACTCCAGCTAGAGGTGGAGCTTAGTTCTTCACTCCTCAATTATACACTTTTTACCTTAACTTTCCTGTTTATACAATGTAGGGAACAGTATGTTTATCTCTGAGGACCAGCTCACAGGTGCCTGATGACTGCTCCACCCAAATTGTATGTTCTGTGTTGCTGCAATCTAAGCAAGAAGGAAGTTCATTTACAGCAGTGTGTTGACTGGACTGTTTCTTTAGAATAGCTAGTTGTGCACAGACATTGTACATGCAGATAGACTTTATAAAATGTGTACATGCTTGTCACAACTCCCCTTGACCTGGGATCCTTTCCTTCCTGTGTGGAAATAATTGCTTAATGTTACTGTAATAAACTGTTGGTCAGCTGGGATGTATCCTTTGAATGGTTGGTTTGATCAGGCTCCCTGTAAATTCACCTTTAATAACCTCGTCAGTAGGCAAACAAGAAAAAATTTGGGAAGAATTGAAAGGAAAAGTCAAATTCTTCAATTCAGGGCTCAGAGAAGCAACGTTTACTGTGTTTCTAGCACAGCAAGTGGCCCTGCAGAAGAGTGAAAAGGCTCCAGGAAAACAGCTTTAATACACAGTCCCCCATATTTTCTCCAGGATAATTTCACTTGTTACACCCATTGCACTTGAAGCATGTTATCCTGTTCCACAACCCGTAATCAATACCTTTTACAATGCAAGAATCAACAATGCTCCTTTATTCTGTCATGAAAGCTACTATAACTTCTGCCTTTACTTAACAAGCCACCCTGCATAGCCCTTGCTAACTACCTGCTTAGCTTTGTAACAGAAAGCATGAAGGAAGCAGTAGGATGATAGGGTGTGAGATGAGAAGGGAAGCCTCCTGTGATGGCAAGAACCTGCCAATTTATAAGTGGTGGTGGTCATTTTTAGCCTTGAAGCAATATATTTCTGCAATAGGTCATTACTACCTGTATCTATACAACCTTTCTATTGTCACAGTTCTGGGTTGTTACCCTCTGTATAGGTGAACAGTGGTCTTTTGCAGGAAGGAGCTACCTGCTAGTGCTTTAGGAAGGAAAAATCTAATCTTGTTACTAGAAACTGCATGCTGCTTAGGAAATGTGCACGCAAACAGTCTTTCTATGGCTTAAGAAAGGCCTCCCTGTGGTGCACATATATTTTCTGTTGTATTTCCTACCTGCTGTCTCTTTGACCCTTGGATAGAGATCCCTGGGGTCAAGAATATACGTTTGGTGTGGTTTGTTGAGTTTACACCAGCTAGTGCAAGCGAGTCTAGTCTTTCACTGGGAGTCAGATGTGCTGCAGAAACATAGGTATATAAATACCTGGCCTGTTTTCTTTTAAGATATGTGACTGAATTCAGAGCTAGTACCTGAAGGCTTTGACAAGAGAGTAGTTATGTGTGAATAGATTAATTTTCAGACAGGAGCAAAGGTGAATGAGCTGAAGTGTAAATGGAGGGGTTAAGTTACTCTTCCTGGAAGCACAATGAAAAAGAAAGATTGATGCATTCCAAACTCCCTCTCTTAGTAAGCAACAAAGCAGGACCCCCAGAGCTTTCTCAAATCAGCTTTTTCTTTGCTGTCTTTGTGAAGGATCTTGCTCCTTTCTCATCCACTTTCTTCTGCTAAAATAAGGACATACAAGTTGAATGTTGTTTTCAATGTCTGTTTTTAGAATAAATCCATTATTATATAAGCTCTAAACTTGAGAGTTGTTTCTTTAACATGCTATATATTCCACTTTCTTTGAAAATCTAGCTGCAGGTATTGAGATATGATGTGCAGTCTATTGTGAGTGGTAAATGAATGTTTAGTCTTTCTAGGCTACAGAAAAGAATCGGTTCATCTTCAGATTTATTTTTTTTTTTTTTTTTGTGGTGTTGGGGGCAAAAACAAATCCCCACAAAAATTTCTGACTTTATTCTGATAATAAAAAACAAGGTTATCAAAGAGACTGACTGAAATGATGTGTTTTAGCACTCCATCTGCCCTAATCTGAAGCAAAATTGTTATTTCCCTGAGAAGCTCTTAGATTCAGACATATGTCCCCAAGACACATTTTTCCTGAGCAGCAGTGCCAGAATGCAAAGATCATTGGGGTTGCTCAGTGGAAGAACAAGGCTCTGGTATATACTGTAGATCGCCATATCTACTGGTAAACTGATTTTTTAATTTAACATTCTGGAATATGAACTGTCCAACTTGACAAAGTTAGAAGCTCTTTCCCAGGAACATAAGTGAAACAACAGAAATGCTAATGCAGGGAATTGGAATAGCAGGGCCGTTGCTGGAGAGATGCACAGGAGGTACAGCTCTGAGACTAGCCATCAGGAGTAATTTCTGTGGCATCAAATGATTGCTCTGAAACATTTTCCTGTAGGATTCCCAGGGTGTATCTGCAATAGCACACAGTTTAGCACAACAAGAGGTGTTGTAGAGCAAAGCAGTGCAGTTCAAGGGCCTGTCATCCCCAGTGATCATTTGTGTCACCTAAGGCTAGGCTGGTAATCTTATTTCACTGTCTGATTTTTAAAAGCTGGGGTTTGGAACATTGCATACACAATCTTTGCCTGACTGGCACTTTTGCTGGTGTGTAGCTTTCACATAGGATTCTTTGTGGCAGGTCCAGCTACAGGAATTGCAAAGCATAATCTAGGGTAGTTCAACAGCAGATATCAAGGAGCTTTGCATCAGAAAAGCAGTGACACTACACAATAAATTGCTAAGGAAGATGTACCCTTATTCTGATGTTTTAGTTTTTTCCTGGCACACTGTAAGAAAAGTATTTTATTTCATGTGTTTTAGGGCCATGTGGGGGGCCGTTCAGTTGATGTGGTAGCTGAAACTGCAGCTATTTTCTCAAAAGCCTTTTAAACATTGCTTTCTGCATGCAGTATGCTTGTTGCTTTGACAGATCTGCTGGAGCTGCGTCAGCTTCTTTTATGCTACGGATTCTCCCACTCAGGTATTCTCAGTCCCAAGAAAGCTTGTCTCTCACTTCCGTGAATATGAAAGGGTAAAACCCTGTCCAGTAGTGTTGAGGTTGGCTACAGCACCTTGATGAACCTGGGACTTATTATTATTATTATATTCTTATTAGTGGCTACTTTATTCCTTTAATTCACTTGTCATTGTCACTTGGATTAGAAGAAGGTATGGACTAAACAGAAGACTGATTTGTTTGTTCGTTTTTGTTTTGTCTCCAACAAATTATCTATGCAGTGATGAGTTGTGTCTCTTTAGATATTCAGATGTTTGCTGGGTAACTGACATGTCAGCCTCATGTTCTGCTTATGGCTGCAGATCTGTACTGCCACATTGCACTCAGATCAGCAAATGCTGCTATCATATCACAGGTTTAGTCAAAGGAAATACTCACAAATGCTTATTAATTTGTAGATTTGCAAGCTGCTGTTTATGCAAGGATGGGTTGCCTGTTACTGCCAGAGCAGGGGCATGCTGATGTGGGATGTGCAGAGCTGCAAGTCAAAAAATGTTGGGCTGTGATGATGTCTGGCTAGACACTGGGTGGCCAGATGGCTGGAGCTGTGCTGATGAGCCCATGAATCATCTAGTTTGAGCTGCTAGATGAAACCCACATCTTGCTTTTAGCTGCCCTTACAAACTTTTCTTAATTGCATACTTGGTCTGATTCCTTCCTGAGCAGACTTGTTAACACACCCTCAAACAAGACATTAGGTGGTCTGTTATTTTGTCATGGCCTTTTGAGATTTGTAACTCTGAAACTGTACTTTATTGTGCCGACTGTAGTACAAAGAGACTAAAGGAAATTATCCATACCTCAATTTATGGATTGCACATAAAACAGGATGCCCCTTGAGTATGTATATAACATGAAAATGCAATTGCAAGTTTAGAGGTTGGGGATTAAAAAGAATGGTTTATGCGCCTATACCGTGTAACTTGTCCTCCACAAAAAGAACGGATGTATCTTTAAAATGCAGTTTATTTTACCACTACAAGTTTTTGACCCGGTCCCTTTATAGGCACCAAGTTCTTTCATATCCTGTGCTTGGCATTTGAAAATATTAATCTATAAAGTTAATGAGAAGAACCTCTCCACATTGTTTACCTGAATTCTGGTTGTAGAAGCTGAAGGTAGCAGAAAGGCTGGAAAAAGCTGAATATAAATCATGTCATGAGGAATTACCTTCTGGCTTTAGCAACTTCTTCCCTTTCTGGTGTTTCCATCCCTCTCTATCCTTGATATCTCCTATGCTTCATTGAGCGAACCTGGAAAACGGGGTCAGTTGCATGCGATCAAAAGGCAGATTTTGCTCAAGTATGGGTAGATCAGAGGAGTTCTTGCTTAATAGGCTTGACAACATACAAAAATGCTGTGAAGCTCAGAAAGAAAATGGTTGTTTTGGTCTGCCTGTGCCCCACCCCTTGTATGCATAATTCCCTGGTGTGGCTGATGAGTGCTGCTGTAAGGCCAGACCTTGCTGCTCTGACTTGAAAGCCATAGCACAAATGAAGTCTGCAAGACTGTGACGGGCTATGTTTACTCCAGCCATTTCCTCATACCTGTCTGTAGGGAAAGATGCAGCAGTTCGATTTTGCTATTCTTTAGGAAGAAGTGTCAATCTGTGTTTAATACTATTTGCTGCAGTGCTGTTCATTTGAGTCACACAATTAGTTTGAAACTTGTTTAAATGAAGGTATCCCACAAAATTTTCCTTTTGTAGCTGCAAGCTTTGATAGGAAACAATGGTATTTTATCTCCAGTGCTTGACACTGCTGGTTCTTTCTTTTCTTACTGGGGAGGAGGAAATTGCAGTTACTTTTTAAAAGGAGTATGGTTTGAAATTACAAAGCAGGGTGATTTTAATGACATTTCTTGTCAGGACTAAGCAGACTCACAGATCAAAGTTATCTAGCTACCCATGTCTTTTTAATAGCTAACTATAACCACTTTAATTCTTCCCTGAGCATTGATTAGATGCGGAATAAACTGCTGTGACAGCCTACTGCCTCGTAATCACTGGCAGAAAACACAGTTTTTAGAATTCATATAGGATTTGTCTCTAGGATTCTGCAAGAGGAACTGAAAAGAGTAGTATTCCACTCTTTCCATATTTGGAAATATATTTGCATATACTCAGTATGCAAATGCTGACTTTGCAAGCCAACATAGCTGTTTTCAAGCAGAAATGCAGACCAAACTTCAAGAGAATTTTATATCCAGACCTCAGTACCCCAGGTAACCCCCAGTTAGGCTGAAAATAGGTGACCAGATGTTGCATCTACAAACGTTGGGAGCTGGTGGCTGCTGGACATTTCAAAATCTGCTCTGATATAATTTGAGAACTGTTTCTTCACTTCTACCTCCCAAAAGCTGTAGGATTTCTTTTTTACTCTTCGTGGTCTCTGTTTATTACTTACCTCAGTGATACTGAGGCTACGCTAGTGCAGAAAACTCATAAATAAAGTCATAGCATGAATGTTGCTTTTCTAATGTAACAAAAAAAATTCCTGAGCACCTTGTTTTGAAAGATGAAACATTTTTAAATGCTCGCATAAAAAGAAGGCTCTACTGCTCTACTGAGAAAATAATTGAAATCAGTTGCTTGCTGTATGATTCATCTCCAGGACTGGGATATCACTTAAAAAAAAAAAAAAAACAAAAAACTATATTTTAGTATTTGGAATAATTTAGACTAAATTTTTCAGCTTTGAAAATCTGTTTTGATTGTCAGTTTTTAAAATTCTGGGTTTCTGGATCTGAGATCTGGAAAACTGATTCCTGAAGCGAGGTGCAGAGATGTAGCAGGAGTTAATGTACCCTCCCCAGCAAAAATTAAATCCATGAGTGATGGGGATGCTCTAGTGAATGTTTTCAAGGAGTGAGGAAGAAAGATGTCCTTTTCGGTCCTGTTAACAAGACTACTTCCTGGCCTGCATTTGCAGAGTACATGTAAGGTCAGGCAGATTGCTATTCACTAAGCAGAATAAAATGTGTAGTTAAATAAATAAAGTCTGTAAGTGAATTTTTATACTGACTGCAAAAACAACATGAAGTTGATTTATGTAGTAAAGGATTCATAGTAACCAAATCAGCATTTGTCATATGTGTTTTCCTTCTCAGTTGCTTGCATCAGGAGGAAAGCCATCCATCCTGACTCCCGTTTTAACAAGGGTTCTGCAATGAAATTTGAAAGCTCTTACAATGAAGACCTAAAGAGAGCGAGGAGAGGTAATTACACTACATTGCCAATAAAATAATTGCCTAAGCATTTCTGATATTTGAGTTCATGAGCTTTTCATTGCCTTTGAGACTGGGAGGGGTGGTAAAAAATAAGAGGCAGAGTACTAGTCCCACAGTGGCTACTCATAGTTATGGCAATCTTTGGTTATGTACTTGGCGTGCCTGTGCTACAGGATTGGAAATGCTTTGCTAATCTTGGCTTAGTCTTTCAACCAGGTTAAGCCTGGGGGGTCTGGGCTGTGCCATCAGTGGGCAATGGCTGCACCCTGCAAAAGTATGGTGTCTTGTAAAACAAGCACAAGAAAAAGGACTTCAGAGCAGACTAAATTCTGACCTCAGATTTAATGTTTTTTCTTCAGATAAAAATTCCTGTTTTGTGTTCAATAGTCAGCTTGTAATATTTTAAATACTGTGCTCTAAGTCAATTTTACTGAAGAGGAAAGAAATACAGACTTCTAAAAGGTATTCTGTTGTTGATCCCTAATCTTCTAGAGATCAATTTCTGAAAACATAACTTTGCCTGCAATTATTTTGCCACATGAAAATTTCACATAATGGCATTTATATGGACTTTTCCTTCAAAGACAAAGGAATAAATTAAGTAAGAAAATTACTTAGATCACTAAAACCTGCCAGTTAGGAAGATTCACAAAGATTAATCTATTGCTTTAAACCACCAAACAGCCAGTTGAAATTTTCATTCACTTATAAGCTGCTGCAAAATTGAAATTCAGCAATCCTAATTCTGTGAATAGCTTGATCAGAAAATAATCAAACAGTTAAGACTTTGCCATGACCAACATTGTGTTAAAACAAAGAAGTTCTGTTTAGCTGCCTTTTTCTCCTGTATCCCTCACAAAGTAGCAGAAAAAAAAATAATGCAGGACTGTAAGCTTAAGCAGTAATTAGCTTAACAGATGCCTGAAGGAAATATACTAGGCAATTATCAGAATCTTCCTTCCAGTGAAAAGAACATTCCTTTTAATATTGAAGCAAAATGAACTGTCTCTATTTACTGGAAGCATAATGTGCTCTATATTTTATCTGACAGAGGAGTATGTTTTCTACTGATGTAAATAAGTTCCACTCCTCTGGTTAAGTAAGAGTAAACAAAAGAAATCATTGTTATGTTGGAAGTGATTGGAGATCAGGACTGGATGTGTGGACCAGAAATGCTGGCTGAACTCCATGGAAAATACAGAGGTTTCAGATATTCCTGTCAGATGCAGAATGGAAATGCATGACAGTGTCCTTAAAAATAAAACAAAAAGTAAGCTCTGTCTCAGTATGAAATTTTGATGGTTAGGTCACTCTTCAGAGGTGACAGATCTCAGTCAAGTCATGAATAAGTGCTTGAAAAGTGACTAAAATTGCATTTACTTTATGTTAAGTTTTAGACTTGAAAGAATGACTCCTTCAGCCTGGTTTGGAGAAGTCGTATAGGCGTACAACTTGTTACACAGTTAATTTCATACTGTTTATTAAGCATAAGCTCCTACCAATTTCTGGGAACAAAAGCTCTTTCATGGGATCTGTGCTTTTTGCTTTGAGTATAAACGCTCCAGAACTTTAAGTAATAGCAGGAGTCCTTTATTTTTCAGTACCATTTTTGTCCTACTGACAAGTACATGTCTCTGATCATGCCTGAAGTACCAGTTTAGCTGCCTTTGGTGGTGTCTTCCTGTGCCTGATATCTAGTGACATGATTGTGGCCACGCTTCAACTCCCCATGTCATACAGCATGACAGGATGGGGCTGAACACCAGAGGACCTTTAATGAATTCTGGTGGCTGAGGATGTTAGGAAAGAAAACAAGTGCTTGTGTTCACTGGTGGTAGAGCTGTCTGATATAGGCATGGGGCTGACCCAGAGAGGTCAGAAGTTTCCAGGAGTTAGCCATAGCTTCACCTTTCCTACCATATTGGTCTCTATAAGGGTTTGCTGTACATAACAAGCTGCAACACTCCATCTGCCTTCTGAATATACTCTTTTTGCTAATGTTCTGAATCATTTAAATGTTAAAGAGCAATTGTGCATTCATGCCTTTGTGCATTAGTCCTTAGTGGGGATTTCTCTGGTCTCCTCAATCTCAAAGATGTGAGCAGGTGGTAGCTTATGTCAATAAATGTGGGAATCTTAGTCTTTTGCAATGCAATGATGTGTTTTACAGTTCTGTTTTTTTGTGTTGTCATCCCCATTCCACCCCTGTGCACAGTAACTAAATGTTCTCATTTCATTAGACTTGTCTTTATAATGAATAGATTTTTTTTTGTGCAATAACATTCTTTCAAATCTGCTGTTCTCCATGCTGCCCACAAACATGCCTAATGCCAAATTCTCTGTTTAAGTCTTCAGCAGACAAAAAAAAAGTGGAACTTTCCACTATGTGCAAGTTTATGTATTCTGCAATGATACAATGCCAGTTGTTACAGACAGATTGTATGTTTTCTGCATGGTAAGGAGAAAATATCTGAATCTATTCTAGTTTTGTCCACTTGGAATGTCTGGAACCCTGCAACAGATTAAATAGACACATTTTTATCCTAACAACTAGTTGTTAAATTTGTCTATTTTGGATTTTCCTATAGCAGTTATTTCCAGCTATATTTAACTGGTAAAATAACTTTTTTGTTGGGTGATTGGCTCAGTTTGTGTTTTGTCTGTTACTTGTGCTGAGGGCCTTTACCAAAGGTCATTTCCATGCTTATCAAAATCCACTGTATGCTTTTTCCACTGAGTTGTCAGTGATGTATCTCCTTCATTGCAAAAACATGTTTAATTCTAACATCAAAAGCTGACTGCAGAGATCAAAATCAATTTCAGCATTTGTGGTAGTTGGCCTATGTAAGCATAAAATGGCATATTATGGTGAGAGAATACTGGCTGGAGAAAATGACTGTAAAATGTGTTTTTCAGACTAGGCTGGGATAGGTTGGGGTGAAAACAATTTTTAAAAATGTTTCTAAATTTTCCCTTTGTCTTGCTTAAAAAGAAAAATCTTAAGGAAGCTGAAGAAAAAGGGGAGATTTTTCTAGGGAAATACTTTTGGGATTTTTTATTTCAAAATAATATTTACTTTCCAAAGGCTGAGAATTGCACATGGTTTAGAAATGTTTTATACCTCCCAGAATGTTTGCTCAACACTGAGAACATTGTTTCTAGGTTGTTTTGGTTTTTTTATTTTTCCCTACATTGATTAGAAGAGCAGACAAAAGTGTTTCCTTGAAATGTTCTGACACAGCAGTGTGGGGAAACGCACCAGGAATTTGTTGCTTTACTTTTCTAAAGAAAAGTCTTCCTTTTTTTATTTATTTTCTCTGAACAGTGGGTTGAGGCAAGCAAAAGCCACTTCTGTTGGTGGGAAAATTATCTTGATTGTTTTTCTGCCTTTTCATCCTACAGTGTGACCTCCCTGCTCTTACCGTGGAAATATGAGCCAGGACCCTCTCCTGTCACTGTTTCCCTTGTTTTTAAGATATTCACTGAAGATTGCAAAATTCAGTTTGTATCTCCCAAAAATCTTTGCAGTGATCTCCATTTTGCCTTTGAGCCATCCTTCATACCTTTGGCATATGTTACCTTTGCAGACTTGCATACATTATTTATCACTCTGGGAATACCTTTATGTGTGACGGAGACAGATTCTAGGTGGACATAATTGTTTGACTCCAGCTGCAGTGGAGCCGTGCAGAGCTGCTGTCTCTAAGAAACAGCATCTTACTGTCTTTGGGTGGAGGGGGGGATATGTTCTGAGGAGTTGTGGCTCCTTTAGTGTCCCTATCAAGCAACGAACAAAATTTGCTATGTATTTGTGATGCCTGTTACTCTTTTGTGTTGTTTTTGGCACACCAAGACTTTTTGCCTAAGGTCCAAGAATTAAACATATCTACTCAGTAGTTAATAGTTGATAAGAGCTCCTTCAAATGATTGCTGAAAACCAGATAGGCCAAAGGCTGCAGTCCATCCAGAAATGACTCGGTATGTTACTTAGAAATGACTTTGCAGGTGGAAAATCCTCACAGGATCGATGTTGTGTGGTGGTTGAGGGGAAAATAGAACTGAGTTATGTACACCAGAATTCAGCTATAAAATTAATTAGTCTAAACCACTGCATAACGTTCAGTCTTGGTTACTGAAAAGTGCGGTACGAACAGGGCAAATCCATTTTTATTTTGGCAAAAGATCTTTGTTTCTCTTCTGTATGGAGGACTTTCAATTCATTTTTAGCTGACAGCTCTAATCTGTTCCTAGTAGACTTTATCCTCTGGTTCTTATTTAGGTTGTATTCATGGCATAGACAATCTAAAGGAGAGAAATCATCATATCTAATGTAATGTTGAGTGGTGGAATAAAGCAGGTTTAGTCTTTCTGCTTCAATTGTGATTTTGGGAATCAAGAAGGTAATTAACTTCTACTTGATTCCAGCTTGAGACAAGGTGGAGAAAGAACAAAATCTGTAACACCTTTTTGCAGTCCCAAGAGCTGGCTAGGTGTGCAAGAGGTGGAAGGTCTGCTTCAGGACCAGGTAATAATTTCAGTATTACAAGATTTGATGCATCTGCTGAATCAGTTTGGCAGTTCTTTCCTTGCTCTTTTCCTGGGGTTATGCAGAGACTTGCATTCTCCTTACTCATGGTAGCTTTCAGCTCAGTTCATCACCAAGTCAAATGATAAAAAAAGCGATGGTTTGTAGAACACTTTAGCATCCAAATAACTTTTCTGACAGTAAACCCTGTTGATGTCTCCTCAAGGGAAGAAAAGATGTCTTGAGGCAAATAATGTGCTGGGAAATTTTTTTAGAATGTTGTTTGATCCTTCAACCAGTTCTTCAAAGACATTTATGAGTGTGTGCACACAGGCCAGAAAGCCAACTATATACTGTGCTGCATCAAAAGAAGTGTGACCAGCAGTTTGAAGGAGGTGATCCTGACTCTCTGCTCTCATGAGTTCTCACTTGCAAAATTGTGTGCAGTTCTAGTGTCCTCAACATAAGAAAGGACATAGAACTGTTGGAAGAAGGCCAGAGGAGGGCCATGAGGATGATCAAGGACTGGAGTATGATAACAGGCTGAGAAAGTTGAGGCTGTTCAGCCTGGAGAGGGAAGGCTGTGTGGAGACCTCATAGCAGCCTTCCAGTATCTGAAAGGGACCTACAAGGATGCTGGAGAGGGACTCTTCATTAGGGACTGTAGTGATAGGACAAGGGGTAATAGGTTTAAACTTAGGGGAAGTTCAGGTTAGATATGATGATAGAAGATCTTTACTGTGAGGGTGGTGAGGCACTGGAATGGGTCGCTCAGGGAAGTTGTGAATGCTCCATCCCTGGTTATGTTCAAGGCCAGGTTGGACAGAACCTTGGGTGACATGGTCTAGTGTGAGATGACCCTGCTCACGGCAGGGGCTTCAAACTGGGTGATCTTGAGGTCTCTTCCAACCCTATCTATCCTATGATTTTGAGTCAGATTGTGCCTGCAAGAAATCGCTTGTGTGGCCCAAGGACTGGTTTTCCTTCCTCAGAACTGTTGCTGTCATTTCACAGCGAGTAGGAAACTTTTAAAAACTGCATGACTTCAATAAACTGATTATCAAGTGGAAGGATTCTGTTTTGTCATTTTGGTGTTTCCTGGTTTTATGATGTTACAGGAGCCAGCGTATTCTTACCAAAGCTACTGTAGTGACCAGAGCTGTGTTTTAACCATGGAATGTATTAGGAAGATGCTGTCATAGAATCATAGAACAGTTAGGGTTGGAAAGGACCTCAAGATCATCTAATTCCAGCCCCTTTGCAGAAGCAGGGACACCTCCCACTAAACCATACTGCCCAAGGCTCTGTCCAAAATGGCCTTAAACCAAGCAATTAAAAGGAAAAAACAGCCCTTTACTGATATTCTAGTTAGCAGAGCAATTATACTTTTTAAACTCAAGACTGCAATTTCAGTCAAGGAGAAAACAATAGGTAGCTTTTTTTGTCACACAAAAATAATTGCAAAGCATATATATATTTATATTATGGTATGTTATGTAAAAAAAATATAATTAATTGGTAAAATGCTTATTGTGTTTTAATTCCACTTTGTGTATGCAAAATTCCCATTATGCAGTAATTGATATATGCTTATATTTGATAGCACTGATTCCCAATGAAAGTAGCATAATTTATTTTTTATTGGACTTTGAGGTGTTTTCTTAATAAGATACACTTATTTAGCATGTGTCACCAACAGGTCTGACTAATCAAGTCATTCCTTACTGAAAAACTTCCAGATCACCTCTGAAATTGCTGAAAATGGAACTTCTTATCTTGGATAACTGAGAAGGAAGAAGCTATGAGAGTACCAAAGTCGTTATCAGCTCAGAGTATGTCCACAGCTCTGCTCAGAAAAAAGCATCAGGTATTAATAAAAAAAATTATTCACCAAATAGTTCCAGCTTTCTTTGAGCTTTAATAAGAGGAATTACTATGTCCTCTCACCACTGCTTGATGTAACTGCAATGCCCTATAGTACTCACTATACCTCTTCCACTTTTTTCCTGAAGCATAGGTACAAAAGAAATCCTGGCAGCCATACTGGTTCTTTCCAACAGCTATTTATTTTCCCTGTTAACAGCAAAATTTTCCATGCTGGAATGAAGATTTGAATGCATAGTTCATAAAGCAGTACTAATTCTGACTTTCCTGGCCAAATGCAAGATAGCATTTGAGAATTATTCAATTCAATATTTGAGAATTATTATTATTATTATATTATTATGATTTGAGAATTATTCAATTCAATTATTAATTAGTCTTTCTGTGTCACTCACAGATCCACAGCACTTACAGCTGGGAACAATTAATAATCTGATATCAGTGAGCATGCTTAAATCGACAGATAGGATTTTGGCAAGACTTCAGGTCTGAAATATCACTACCTGGCCTAATTTAGCCAGTAAACTGTATCCCTTTTTCAGAAATGCTATTCATGAGAGACACAGATATGCTGTGCTGATTTTAGTAAGTATTCATATTTTCTTTACAGTACATACTTTGGAGCTAGAACCCATAAAATGAGATTATCCGTGTTACACATTTGATAGGTCCCTGAGAATGTTGCAGCTGCTTCGGTGCTCTAGCACAGGAAAGATTCTTTCTTCCTATCCTGTCAGAATGTTGGCAATTGTTGTTTGTAGTGGAAAGAGGCAACAAGCATGATGTTAGAAAGTGCTTCAGTACAGTTTGTAGGTTTGCCTGGAGTTATCTTTAAGTTGATCTTTAAAAGAGGTGTTAATTCCAACTCTGCCCCACCTGCTAGACCTCTGTCAAGAAAATAGATCATAGCAGGAGTGGGAAAAATCTTCTCTCCCCTTCACTGCACCTGGTATAGTAATTTGCACTGGCACTGCTTCCCTCTTGTTTAGGGCAAATACAGGGAGGCAGTGTAACCATGGCTCTCAGCATTGCCATTTAACTCTTGTTTTACTCAATAGTGAAAAAAGGTCTCCTGGCAGTTGCAAGTGGTCAGAAAGTGATGAGCAGGGGCTGATATGACTAGATGCTTCTTATCTCTGCTGAAAATACTTGTATCCAGTTTTGCTCAGAAAATATCAGTTAATTCTCCCTTTACTCCAACACTAGCTCCTATTCTAGTTGCTTCCTGTTGCCTCCCTCAAGTTTCTAGACTTTTCCTTTCTAGTTCCAAATCTATCAGAACCACAAGACATACTCCCATCCTTTTAAAATATTCTTGCATACCACTTTCTTGAGGGTAATTTAGAAGTGCCTGCAAGCATGATTGCAAAGTGAGACTATATGTGAAAACGTACTTTTTTGGAGTGGCTGCTGGGATACACCTTTGCCCTTCTCTGCTACTGCTGTCATATGGCTGTGAATCTCTCTCCAGAAAGACAAGCTATGGGCACTCCTACAAAAATGAGAGTTTTCTAAAGGTATTCCTTCCAGTTTCTTTATTTCTTTCTGAGCTCATTGGGATAAAGTAGGTAGAAAAAGACAGGTATTTGAAAAATAAATGTATGTTGGTGAGCTGTCAGCAGTAGGTACAATGTACAATGTATAAGCTAGAGTTGCTCTTATAAATGCTGTTTCTCACCCTGAAGTCTTGCATTCGTGCTAAACTTACTTTCTGCAGCCAAAGACGTTTGAGAGAACATTTGCTGGATGATTTAATGCTGACACAGGGGAGACTGCTCTGTGTAGCACTGCAAGGGTCTGCAGCCTTCAGTATCTTAACTGCTGCCTTCTCCAGTGGAAACAGGGAACAAATGGTCTCTTTTTCGAAGAGCTAAACCAGCTTCACTGTAAAAAAGAGAAGTGGGGTGCTAATCTTATTCTGCATGAAACAAAAATTCAACAGACATTTGAAGTAAAAACAACAGGGGCTTTTCCTGAACTTTGCTTGTAAATTTTTGGGGTTTTTAACACTTAAAATGCTAGAAAACCATCATTTCCACATATAATGCTGTTTATGCAGGTGAATGAGATCAAAGCAATTGAAACATATATTTTTTGTTTTAAAATTTGATGTCCTCTTTTTTTGAAATTGTTACCAAAAGCAACCAGAAATATGAAAGCTGATGTGATTTGATCTTTTTTTCCCTATAAAAGTGAAATTTCAGGAACATGCTGCTTAAGCTGAATCTTAGAACCCTGTGGCTGTGGGCTCATGACTGAGGTTTTTGTCAACGAGATTTAGGAGTCCCAGAGATTGGTACTTACTTTTGTCTATCAAGAGATTTTCCCAATTGCAAAAATCTTTTGTGCTTTTCAACAAGAAAATGGGAGTTTGTGACATAACAAACTCTCATGGAAACATTTCAGAGAATCTGAAAGAAAACTGTCCCAGCATGGAACAAGAGCAAACTGGTGTTTCTAAACTGTCATCATTTGTGCTACCTGGAGTTTTTAATGAGTTTCTCAACATTTTGGCTTTACTGATGATTATTCTTTCAGAACTCTTTTTGCACCATTTTGCGCAGACCTACTCATGGTGAAGTGTCAGTGCAGCAAATGAAATATAAGGCTGAGTGAAAAACAGGCTGTGTTAAATGCAGTAGATTTTGTTTATTAGTTAATGAGCACCACAAAGAACTACAAAACAACCTGTGAAAGGTAAATAGATTTATGTTTGAGTCAGAAATATTTGAAAGGCAGTTTACTCCAGTAGAGAAGGTCTGTTTTCATATATAACTAATCCTTTGAAAAGTGCTGGAAGGACTTTTCATAAGAAAAGAAAATTGCTGAGATTTGAATTGCAAATATTTGCTGCAGCCATTGTTTACCCTAAATATATGTTAAGGTGGTTTCAGATTTTGGATGTTATTTATTTCGAGGTATGACATGTAAGCCTACTCCTCTCCTTACAAAGTCTAAACAATGCAAAGTGTGTCTGAGTTTGGTTTTTGTCAGTTTTTTTTTTTTGTGGGGGGGGAGGTTGTTTTTTGGTTGTTTTTTCCCCCAAAAATCTTTCATGCTCAGATGTCCTAAACTATTGAGCTGAGAAAAAACAAGGACTGTGGTTGCAGAAACTCAGTTATAAATTAGCTCACAGTAGCCAGGAGAAGACAACTGTCAACCACTTTTTTTTTTCAGAACAAATGATACTTTATTTGTTCTCACATATATATTTTCATCACAATTTACATTTCTTACACTTGTTCCATGAATAAAACCTAATGTTCTGCTGCTGGATTTTTAGTTTTGCCAGTGGACTAGATACAATTGATATTTTCTTCTATCTGAACCCAGCAATTTCAGTTATGTTATATTCAAGGGAGATCATCTTTATTTCTGTGATAAACAAGATTGCTAACTTAATCAAG
Source organism: Psilopsiagon aurifrons (assembly GCA_025447955.1). Lineage (NCBI taxonomy): Eukaryota > Metazoa > Chordata > Aves > Psittaciformes > Psittacidae > Psilopsiagon > Psilopsiagon aurifrons. Next base: position 52,949 of record JAOEHY010026129.1, read on the forward strand.
GTAACCAGACTTTGTGACAGGGGAGCTGAAGTGAGCTTGCTACATCCAGTTTTATTTTGTCAGTGTCAATGGTGGGAGATTAATTTAATTAATCCCTTACTGTGGAACAGGTGATTGAGTATGTTATTTTAGCTAGTACTATTCACAGCCCAGTTGTGTTCACTTAAATAACTAGTGATTGAGGCTTAATGGGCCATTACACTGGAGAACAAGGTTCACTGGTGTAAGAACTGGCATTCCAGAGGACAAACAGGGATGGGGATATTCAGCTCAGTCTTCAGTCTATGTCTTCATGAGTATTCTAGGTTGGAGCAAGAAGGTGTTTTGGGGAAGTGGCTGCTCTACCTTAATGAAATATTGAACCATAGTGCCAGCAGGGACCAATAGCAAATTCCTGCCACCTAGATGCCAGTAACCACCAAATTTTACCAGACTTGGATTACTAGGAGAGAGAGAAAGAGTAGGTACCCATAGTTTTGTGAAGAAAAAGTTATGAGCAGTGATCTGGAAGCCGGAGAACAGGTATGGGTTCATTGTACAAGCTGGATTTATGCGATGTGCCTGGTGCCAATGGTTTTCCACTACTTGGCTATTTACAATTTAGTGACATGAAATCTTCATTTCCATACTAAAGTCCACAAACCATTGAGATAATGACAAAAGGAACAAGTAAATATTTGTCAGCAATTTAAATGTTTGCTCAGTGTTAATATCAGGAGCAGTAAATGCTCTTTCATTTACATGGCAATGTTAATCCAGCTTCCCAGCCCATACAGTAATTATATGTTTCTTAAAACTGAGTCTATTACATAATTGCACTTAAATCATTAAGTTAAATACAAAACAGCTATTTAATCTATAACAAGATGCAACTTAAAAAAAATATTCCTGCTATTAAACAGGCATTTATTCTCTGTATGAACACTTTTTTATGCGACTTTTTATGAAGACTTTTATTTTTCAAGGTTGGGTTGGACACAGCCTTGGGTGGCATAGTCTAGTGTGAGGAATCCCTGCCCATGGCATGGGGGTTGGAAGTAGATGACCTTAAGGTCTTTTCCAACCCTAACTATTCTATGATTCTACATACTGATAAAATGTAATTTTAATGCATTACCATTTCATTGTTATGCCGTTAATTTTTAGGGACTTTGACAATGGATAGTAAAGTCCTGTTTTCACTGGCAGTACAGAAGCTTTTGGATTCCTGCTACAGATTGTCTCTGCTCTTTTCAGAATACCTGCGCTAAGCTTGAAGAAACTGCCCTAATCCAGTGAAAACAGACTGTCCTCAGCTGCTTCATGGATCTTTTAGCCCACAGCTAATTTTTCATTAAAGGTAGCCATACAACTACCTCTCAGCATGCAGTGATTTTTTCAGACCTCTTTGACTTAAATTGGTATTTATTTAAGGGAGATGAAATTTGCTGGTAATTCATTTTCTGTGTGTAATTGGTAATCTGCTGCGGTATGCCAGCTACTGAGTTGAAATACCTTTAGTTGTTATTTTTTATCTACTACCCTCAGTGCCCCAATTAGATTGCTAATCGACTGGTGAAAATAACAGAAAAATTGTTCACAGTTGTTTAATCAGAGTGAAAAACAGCATATTTAAACCCAAATAAACAATTGGGGAATTATTAAATATTGTATTATCTAATTTTACCTAAAAGCATAACCCACTCATTTTTAGAGAGAAGGTATATAACAGAATCGTTGTGCAAGTATTACTTTATGAAACTGTCTGAATACACAACTGTAATTTTTCAGATACAAAACCTCTGATATTTAGAGACACAATCACTGTAATTAGCAACATATTAGAAGAATTAAAATCCCTCACCTTGGTTTCCTCTTTTATATAGTTACATTGTAAATGCCAACATGTTAATATCTGCAGTGGTGTGGACATAATTCTGTTACAATTGTGTTCTTAGAAATTTTAGTTGCATTACCTTAGTTTCAACTCAGTCTTTGATAGCCAGGGTTAATGTTTTCCTTTGTTAAGTCAGCTACCAAGAATATTTTCTCCTTAATTTTTTTAAATCCTTTTGTACTGCAAATATACGTGTGCAGTCACTGATAATGGAAAATGCAGATTTCTACCATGCATAACAGCCAGACTGCAGCTTTTGCTTGGCAAAGGGACATTGAGTTAAGGGAATTGGTGTTAACAGTCAAATATTAACAGTTAAGAGCATCCTCATTAGGAGCTAAAAATGATTGACTGAGAGATGGAGCTACTAAGTGTTTACTGGAATGTGTGACGGTTTATTAACATTGGCACAGGGATGGTCCTATTTGTCTAGACATTTACAAAATCTAGTGTGTCTGAACTGTGATTTGTGGGAACCTTTCCCCTCTGTAAACAGTATTTTGTTCTAAGTGATAGACATGACCCCAAGTACAGGCAAAATTGGCCTGGAGCCTCAATTGGTTTTGACAGAAACCTGCTAATCACAAACAGGGTAAAACTGTTGCCTTTTTAATTCCCTTTAAGCTAGAGTTCTGGAATGAGGTTTTGGAAAACTGCTACCTCCTTTATTCCTTATAAAATGTGGCTTTTCTGATACTACCATTTCAGATTTATTTATTTATTTATTTATTTATTTTTCTTTAGGACATCTGAAAGAAAAGGATGTGAATATGTGAGTGAAGAGCATTTCCTAAATTATTGCAGAACACTTTGTGTTTTGGGGACGGATGTTTCTAAATCTCTCTTTCACAAAGTCATTAAATGGTTAATAAATACAGAATGCAGAAAATGTCCAGAACCCCTTGTTTTTTGCTGTTCATCTTCTTCTTTGCTTTAAGTTCTGTGTGCATTCTTTCACTAGTCTTTACCAGAAAATGACTGCTTTCAAAAGACTACAAACATATACTCTCACTTGCTATGTAGGTATTTAATGCTGTTACTCTGTTCAAAGCCAGACAACAGGACAAGTGCTTTCCAGATTAAATATAGTATCTATGATTGATGAATGCATTGCCACTGCCTATTAAAGTCAAGTCATAATGTCTTAGCAATTTTGTCACAAACCAGTGTGGCTCATTTGTAAGAAAACCTTTGACTGTGGAAAGCTGCCATGTAGGTTTAAACCAGGCTTACATACAGCTTAAAGGAGGATAGTCCAATTATAAAGCAATGCAGTCATCATTCTAGGAGATATGCCCCAAAACAAGACATTATCTCAAATAATGGACTATGCTTGTTGCTTGCTTTCTACTTTGGAATCAGCATGGAGATGTGTAGCAATACTAGTTTAGCTGTATTTAAATATTCATAGGGCAGAAAAACAAGAAGCAATTTTCCTGACATAAATGGAGTCCTTTCAGAGCTGTGTAATACCTATTGCTCATCTTACCTTTTGCTGCACTCAGGTGGACCAACAAAGGAGATTTTACTAGGTACCCTATTGCATTAATTTGATAAGCAGACAAACCTGAATGACTCAGAAACCCCCAGCCTTAGATGATTTAACAGATAAATCTCATTAAATTATAAGGATGGGCTGTCTTAGTTTGGTTTTTTTTGTAAGCTGCCAGAAACAGAAGTGGAAGCTGCTGTTGATTTGTGTTGGTTTTGTTTTGTTTCTGGAAAAATATAATTTTAATGCAAATAAATAGAATTTTCTCTTAAACAAAAACCAGGTTTCAGAGAATTGGGTATTTTCTGGCAGATTCTACCTCCCCATAGGACTGTACCCCTTTGTTCACTGGAAACATTTTCAGTTGTCATTCCAGCCCTACTCACCATTTTTTTCATCATGCGTAGGCAGAAGAGTGCTCCTGTGCCAGTGAGAGACTTCAGCAAGTTTGGATGGGCCTTATGTCATGATGAGTTTCTTTTGCTGTAACGAAAGCTGCTAGGGTTAAGAAAAGATCATCAGAGACTCTTTTTTTTTTTAAATGGCTACTTCATTGCAGCCTCCATTCTTTGAATGACACCTGGTAACATATTGTGCTTTTGCAATTTTGCTATCAAAATAGATGGAGGCTTATGGATAGTATATCTCATGGAAATAGATTGCATAGCTCCCTGTAGAAGCAGTTAGTCAACAAAATGCACTCTGGCACTTGGTGTAGAGGCTATAATTATTTGACTGGTCGCCAGCCTAGGTAGCACTTGGGAGTCATAAATAGTATTTAGAGATTGCTATAAAAGCTTTTTAATTTGTTACACTGGAGTTCATTTACATTGTACACCGTATGTCATGGCAAAAGCACCCTCTCTTTGTAGATCATTATGCACAACACAATATGTTATAAACACTACTTTTTAATGGCCTCCAGAGTAGCTGTAGATAGCTCATCCAAAAGTCTGTTTAAAGATGAATCTTACATGGCTGGAAATCTGAGGTCACTTCATTTTGGTTAATGAAATGAGTCAAGATTTGCTCTGCATTTGAGATGAGAACATGGCTCACCAGCAGTTTAATCTCAATAATGTGAAGCCATTCATTATAGATTAATGCAGGAGTTGTTTCTTTAATCAGAGAACACATCCTCCGGAAGCAGAGGAGACAGTCTCTAGATGAACCTGAAGCCACTGCTGGGCAGCTGACATGAAACAATAGAAACTTAACTCCAGAGTTGCACTGGGGAGAGGTTACCAGCACATATAATTAATTAGATGTTGTCCAAGGCTACATGAATGTGCTCTATAGTTCCGTCACTGAAGTTCAAGAAGCTGAAATGGGGAGAAGGGCAAAGAAAGACTACCAAAGAATGGAGTGTGTGTTTTCAGAAGATGAAAAGAGCTTAGCTGGCTTAGCCTGCAAATTGAAGTCTGAGAGGAGATAGGATTATTCTAAATAAGTGCATAAGAGAGGATTAAGCATGAGGGAGGAAGAAGAACTATATAAAATGAAGGACAATGATGGTAGGTGAAAAGAAAGGTTAGGCACTGTTCATTAGCAAACTTAGTCTGTCAAATGAATGGTTCCTAACCATTACAGGAGTAATTTTCACCCACCCGCCTGCATCACCTCAAGCTAACTGAAGAAAGAAAGAGTTAGAGACTTCACTCTGGGAATTTGATTTCACTTTTTTCCTTTTTTAGGATCTGGCATTGATTTTGTGACTTTTTTGTTTTCTCTTTCTCTTTCTGCTCCGTTATTTCTAAGCTTCTACTGGAGAAAAAAACAACAATTTTTTTTCTTTTTTTTTTTTTTTTTTTAATGTAGTGGTGCAGGACCCAGGCTTGGTTGGGTGCTACCATAATGTTAATAAACATCCTTCTTTTTTGTCAATATATTTCTATGTACGTGTTTTGTCTTCATCTTTGTTAATTATCTCAGGTCAACTTGAATTTCAGAATATTGGTAACTTTCTAAAGCACTGAGGGTAGAAAGAAAGGAGTAGAGGGTAGAAAGAGGTGGGGTTTTTTTAAGTATTTCTTTAACAGCATCATTCTGCTGTGGTCTTTGTTGCAGAGAGAATTATCCTGTTTGTCCCTGCCAAATCAGATATCACAGATCTAAAAAATAAAATTATGGCCAGTTGATATGGAATTTCATCCCTCCATGAGCTTTAGTGGTTTTGAGGTTCTTGCAAATGAATTGCAATCAGACTTGTGAAGGTTGTAAACAGGCTTAATGAATCATGCAAACCTAGAACCTGCTTCTGAAGTCAACCCACTTGAGTCTCAATGCCTTTTACTTTGAGTTTTAGCCTTTCTGTCACCTCAGCTTCAAATTTGAGTGTTTGCTGCATTCTTCAAAGAAGTAGTGAGAATTGCCATTGATGGCACTGGGCAGTATCTCCATGTGAATGGAACTGGATAGCCACTGGAGAAGCTGTCTCCCTGCCACCAGCCTTACATGGCTTCATGCATGTATGTCTTGCTGCCAAAACTCTTGCTAGCTCCTGAGATGAGGTAATACCCTAAGGACTTGCTCTTACCAGGGCAGTGGGAATCACAGAAGTGTGGTATCTACACCTGCAGAGCGCTGCTCAACAAAAAAGAGAGGGAATGTGCATATTAGACAGTGACTTTAAGCCCACTAAAGGACCCATGCTTGCTATTCTACTGTTTCTTGCATTCCACGAATCTTCCCCTTAGAGGCATTGTCTGCCTTTCCAGAACTGAGTAAAAGGCAACAAAACAAAGGTTGTTTCTATGAGACTTTGTGTATTCCTATGGCTAGAGGTGGCTTTGCATATGACTTATAGAATCATAGAATAGTTAGGGTTGGAAAAGACCTTAAGATCATCTAGTTCCAGGCCCCCTTAAATGGGCAGGGACACCTCCCACTAAACCATGCCACCCAAGGCTATGTCCAACACAGGCTTGAACACTGCCAGGGATGATGCATTCACAACTTCCCTGGCCAGACCATACTTATCTTCTGTTGAAGAGTGCATGTTGCAGCCACTATAGCTTTGGATATTTCTCAAAAAACATTTACTAAGTGGAAGAATGAGGAGTTCTACCAAATGCTTTGCAAAGACTGACAGTGCCTTCAAAGATATAAGTGGCTCTGATCTTCCAGGTACATTAACCAACTTATCCTTGCAAAACTTCCCTCCCTCTAGAAAAAGCTTTTTTTTTTTTTTTTTTTTGAAATGTAAGAACTTCCTCTAGGGATGTGTGGTGCTTTTCTGCCAAGGCAGGGAAGTAATTAACTGCCATGATCTCTCAACCGTGCTGTGCTTCTCACAACACTTTGAAGGAGCTTGTTGGATGCATATAACTTACCACGCTCATCCCATGTTAAACCAATCAAGTGCTAAATCCACTTTTTCAAACTTGGGCCAGAGCCAGAGGAGTGAGTCAGTGATGTGGAGCAGGTGTGGCTTCCTGATTTCATTAATTTAGATAATTGCAGGTCCTCTTCAACAGCATCAATCTCTTCTGTGTCTTATGCGGTAAGTCCCTGGTTTATAAAGCCGATTGCTGGGGCTGTTAGATGATCAGTTTTAAAAATTCTTCACTTACCCTTGTGCATGTTGACTCTGCTTGGCTGCCTACTTGACCAATCAAGTCCAATTTCTGTTTTAATGAGCTTTTGGAGATGTGATGAAGTTTGAATGCCAAGGGCTGGCAAGGAATTACGGTATTGCCCAACTTTACCCTCTGATTTCTCCCTTTTCTGAAGCTTTTGTTGCTGCAGTGCTGCAAGTGGGGTCAGCTCTGGAGAGATTTTGATTGTGTAAGGAGGGAACATGCAATTTGTAAAAGTAAATAAATAATTACATGGGGAATATGAATATTAGGTTGAATAACAGTGGTAAAAAGAGAATGTTGTGGTTCTGATTTGGAGAACGGAGACTGATTTATTTAGATGTGTGTTTGTGTATGTATCATGAAATGGTGCAAAAAAGAAAATATTACTTTATGTGAAACTTTTTGGAGTGCTTTTTATGTTTGGGTTTTTTTTTTTTTTTTTTTTCTTATTTTTTGTGCCTTGGAACTCCAGATTGGTATAGAAACGTGTTCATTCTAACAAGTTTATAATTTGTCACTCTCAGTGTTTAATTTTGGACTGTTTTCTCAATTTTTGTATGGCTTTCAAATCTCCTTTGTGGCTTTTAGAGCATTTTCAGAAGTATGCCAACATTATTTGTGTGTTTGGTATCAGAAAAATATGATACATAAATATAATTCATAAGTTTATTTAGAGAAATTTAATAATAATAATAAAAGCCAATAGATATATGGAACATTGCTTGTAGCTTATTGATTTATTTCTTTCAGTCACTTTATTATTTATCTCTTTTAAGGGTATTCTATCATTCTATAGCAACAACAGCCATTCTGGAATTCAGCCTTTATTCTGTTTAAAGATGAATCTTGCAACCTCTCTGAAAACACACAGATATAATCAGAGGAGCTTTAATCTGGTGAATCAAGTAAGAGACCTAGGGATATTTTAATAAATATGATTAGTTATTCCCAGAATAAATAAATGATAAGTAGTTAACTGTCAGCTGTCTTTGCTAAGTGTCTTTTCTGTGTTCAGCAGTAGCAGTCATTTTTCTCCTTCTTAGTACCTGGTGCAGTGCTGTGGTTTTGACTTTTCTCCTGGGACCAGCACTGATAACACCGATGTTTTTAGTTACTGTTCAAATGTTTAGTCTGACCAAGGACTCTCTGAGCCTCATGCTCTGCCAAGGAGGAAGGGAAGCGGGGAGGAAGCAGAGACAGGACACCTGACCCAAATTAACCAAAGAGGTATTCCATACCACAGCACTTCATGCCCAGTATATAAACTGGAGGCAGTTACCTGGAAGGGTGAGATAGCTGCTTGGTCAGGCTGGGTATCTGTCGGTGGGTGGTGAGCAGTTGCATTCTCTTCCCTTGTTGTTTCCCTTATCATTATTATTACTGTGGTGGTAGCAGCAGTGATTTGTGTGATATACCTTAGTTACTGGACTGTTCTTATCTCAACCTGTGGGAGTTGCATTCATTTGATTCTCCTCCCCATCCCTCCGGGAGTTGGGGGGAGGAAGAAGAGGGGAGATTCCAGAGACTGTGTGTTTTTTCTGAGTTACAGCTGGGCTTAAACCCATGGTGTCTAATTTCCAAGCAGGTGATTTTAGAGGTAAGTACGGTGTTTGAAAGTCTGCAGAGTTGCTTTCTACAAGAAGCATTCCTTCTCCTTTTATGGATCAAATTCTATGTGCACTGAAAGCATCTGTAGTGGTCCCATTATAGCATAGTGGATTGTGCCTTATGAGGCCATAGGAAAACTTCAGCTGGCTTTGTGGGGTCTAATCCAGGTAATGGTGAGTAGTATGGCTTGATGAACTGCACTGTTATTGTGAGAAACAACAAATCCTCTCAGATGGTTGATTAGCCAGTGCTCAGCTCAAGGGTGATTTCACAAATGGAGGCCAGGACCTTTTGCAGGCTGTAGGACAGGAAGCGAGATAATGTAATGTGACAGATTCTGCATGGAGGAGAATTGGGGTCATTTGGTATGCCCATGGATAATGCAACCTTATGCCATAATTAAGATGCTGAATAGAAGCTGTTGAGAAGGATTAGCTACTGATCCATACATTTTATGTTTCTGTTTATTTAAGATAAAGACTTATGCCAGAGACCTTTTTTTATATATATATATTTATATGTTAAGCCCCTTTAAGGCTTTAATTTCCTTTATTTTCTTTGTAGATGTTTAGGTTTTTGTATTTAATTGTCTTTATCTCTGTTTAGGTTAAAAGGAGGATTTCTAAAAGTTGGTCTGTCTTTAGAAGGTGACCTATAAAGCAGGACAGAGATATATAGAACTGAACCAAAATTCCCATGACTCATTGCAGCACAGTACTCAAGGGGAAGTATGTCACGTTTTTCAGGGAAAAGTGGAGAAATCTCATTTTTCAAGTAAGCAGAAGTGATTGTGTGTGCTTTCTTTCTAAACACTGAAATTTCCCATAAAAACTGGGCAATCCCACTGAAATTTTCTTTCCTTAAAAAACCATTATTTCTGTCAGTAGACAGCTGTGACTGAGAAATGCCACCTGCTCAAATTCTGGAGACTGAGAGGCATGAACTAATTATGTAGAAGGAAGTGTGGACTGAAAGCCAAAGCAGACATGAGCTTAAAGACCCCTGTTGGAAGTCATCTTTGAGAGAGGAGAGGGGAGACAGGCAGAACCAGGTTGCATTCAATTATTCAATTCACTTCTATCACTGGTTGTTTCAAATCTTCAAGCTGGTGCTTAGGAACAAAAGGTTGGGGCAACCATATGTTTCAAATGTGTACCAGTGAAAATGAAATGATCGACTAGTAACAAAGATAGACTTTTCATCTTATATGTAAAGTGTGAGCAGATCCCTTAAAGTTTAAGTTGAATTTGAAAATGATCATTGTTTTCGTACCTAAAAAAAAATCATCCTGCTTCTCTTTCTTTGCTTTTCCATTCTGCTTTCTTGCTCTCAGAAAATATCACAGTAGATTTCCAAGTTAGATTGTTCAGCTTTATCAATTTTATACTTGTTTGGCCCTTTGCAGTTCCCATGGTACTTCAGTAGAGCTGAAAGTTATTTCAGGGCTTTTAGTCTGGAGATGATTTTCCTCCCATTTTAAAGAAATTGGGAGATAGAAAAAAGTCACAGAAAATGTGTGAATCAGTTCTTGAGGGTTATATCAGATCTCTGCTAAGTTCCCAGAAGATCAGATATTTTCTGCTTTCCTATACTGGGTAGGACCAGAGACCCATCTGCACCATAGATGAAAACAAAACATAGTATCCCCTTGTTCATGGATAATTTGCCTGTAAGGGAAATAAAGATTCACCTGTATTGTGGTATATTTCCTTTCAGAGGTTGCATAGCCATGGTTAGGCAAATTCACCATGTGCAAAAGAGTCTTGTCACTCAGCTGAAACAAGGCTTAGGACTAGCCTTTCTCCTGCAGCCCAGAAAGCCAACCATGTCCTAGGCTGCATCAAAAGGAGCGTGATCAGCAGGTCAAAGGAGGTGATCCTGCCCCTCTACTCTGCTCTCATGAGACCTCACTTGAAGTACTGTGTACAGTTCTGGTGTCCTCAACATAATAACGACATGGAACTGTTGGAACAAGTCCAGAGGAGGGCTATGAGGACGATCATGTGGCTGGAGCACCTCCCATATGAAGATAGGATGAGGAAATTGGCGCTGCTCATCCTGGAGAAGAGAAGGTTGCATAGAGACCTTATAGCAACCTTCCAATATCTGAAGGGGGCTATAGGGATGCTGGGGAGGGACTCTTCATTAGGGACTGTAGTGATCGGAAGGTTTAAAACTTAAAAAGGGTTAAAACTTAAACAGGGGAGTTTATATTAGATATAAGGAAGAAGTTGTTTGCTGTAAGGGTGGTGAGGCACTGGAATGGGTTGCCCAGGGAAGTTGTGAATGCTCCATCCCTGGCAGTGCTCAAGGCCAGGTTGGACAGAGCCTTGGATGACATGGTCTATTGGGAGGTGTCCCTCATGGCAGGAGGGTTGGAACTAGATGGTCTTAAGGTCCTTTCCAACCCAAACTATTCTGTAATTCTATGATTACAAACACACAAGGCTCTTCCACTGGAAAAATCTATCTCTAGAAGCAAAGCTGTGGCAAATAATCTCATGTGCCATATAGATTTCACCAAGAACAAGCAATAGGTACAAAATGCAGAACTTTGGAATTAAAAAAAAAAAAAGTCTATTCAATACATTTGTATCTCTCAGTTTTTCTGTTCAGAAAATAGAACATAATTCATATGTATGAGTAATTTGTATTAATTCATAATTATCATGTGTAAAATTAATTCAGTGCATAAGTATAATATTCAAAGGCAAAATGAAATGGCCATAATAAACCCATTTGTAATAGAGACATGCACACTGCACTCAGTAAGCAAATTTTGGGACCATTTGCAAGATGATGGCACCCAAATGAAAGACCTGGTGCTGTTCAGAGCAGGAAGCCTTGTCTTTTCTCTCATTTTCCCCTCATCGCACACTGTAGGAACTCATTTAATCTGGAGTCTTGAATTATAAAACTAATAACTGATTTTCCTGTGGATAAAAATTCCAGGTTCAACTGTTTCCAACATAAGCTTTTTCCCATTCCTGGATCCTTCTTAAATTCATATGGATTACAAATTCTTTGTGCACTCTTGAGTCTGTTTTTCTAGGATATGCAGGCTGAGAGCTTCTTGGATCTAAGGAAAGGACAATTTTAGGAATAAACCAGCAGGTACACCTCAGCTTTTGCATCTATTCTTCCTCCTGCCTCTAGGGTAATAGCTATGTTCTGCCATGATCACTGTTTCTGAGCACTACTGCTATTAATAGTGTTTCCCAAATGACTACTCATTTGCGCTCCCTGGTCATTGTGGTCCCTTACTGACCTTTAACAGACTAAAGCCTGAGGAAGTGGTGAATGAACTTGCTTCCTGCAAATCAAAGCAAATTCAGGCAAATAATTGTTTCATTAAGATTTAACCGATGATTTTAATGACAAATTTACTCTTGTTGTTGTTATTACACCAAATGGTATCAATGAGAGAAATGCATCATCCTGAGCTACTAACAGTTTGAGTCTTTTTAACTCTTCACCTGAATCTCAAGGGACCAAGGGATAAATGAAGAGTTCTACTAAATTTTGGGGGGTTTCTAGAATTAGTTTTGCCACACCTCTATCTGTATCATGGATTTGTCCATGAAGAGATAGGTAATTATATCAAGTTCTGTATTAGCTTAGTAATCTGGGGATATGCTGTGTGTGCTGTGCATGCTAGAAAAATGATTTCTCCAGGTGTGTGTAACTGTACAATAAAGTGTGAAAGGAGGCAAATTTATTAGTATGATCCGCCTGGGACAAATGGTCATTGGCAGGCAGCGTGCACCCCAGCCATCTTTCTCTGGAGATGTGGTTAATTGACAGCATTCTTTTGAGGCTGAAATACAGTTCTGTAGTGTCACCATTCTTGGCAAAAGCAAAAATTGCAAGGGTGGGAGAAAATGGAGAGAATGCTTCAGCAATGGCTTTGGTTGCATGTCTAATTGCCTCCATTTTTAGATGATATTTTATGTACACATTAAAACACCTCAGCATGTAAAAGCACACATTCAGGCAATTGAAGGCAGATGGCCCCAAAATGAAGTTTCTTAAAAATCAATATAGGCCCCTGGAAAGCTAGGGCCACTTGATTGCTTCTAGCAGAGCCAGTGGTTACTTAGGAATGAAAAAGGAGATTCCCAATTTTCAGTGACAGCAATATGATATTAAGTGGAAGTTTATCTGGCAAGGTGGTTTTACAGTCAGAACAAAGGAGATGTTTAGAGAGGACGCAATTTTTGAGAGTCAGTGTGAAGCACTGAGGTGACCATAGTCTGACCCCTTCAAGATGGGTTTTAGCACTACTACTTTGTATTTAAATTGTTACAATTATGAAGTTAAGCCTGTTTCAAGCATGCTCCTCTTAGCCTTCTTCTTGCCTACGTAACCTGCTTAATATTTTTCTTCTGGAAGGTGTCTCTCCTCTCAATTGGACAAACAAGGTATCTATTCCCAGCCAGGACAGTGAGTGTCCTGAGAGTCTGACTCTCTGTTCTTGGTTGTATTTGATCCTGGTTTATGGAGTTTCATGCTTCCTGATTCTTCCTTTGACAGAAATAAGGTGCATGCAATGTGTCATCTCCAAATTATTTTTAGCAGTAGGCAATTTAAGGTAAAAATAGAGAAGGCATTCATTTGATCTTAATGCAATGACTATCTAAATAGTTACTATATTTAGTAGAACAAAATAAGAGACAACTGTTTTCTAAGTACCTGCACAGTAGTTTTGCTCCAAGAGGTTCACTGTCTGGTCCATCCATTTAAAAAAGTCAACAAGATATTTATATCACTGTCTATTTTCCTCTACAAAGACTCTAAACAACAAGCTTGATGTGGGGACAAACCTATTTTCTGTATGTATCTGCTTTTCTCTGAGAATCCATTCAAATAAAACTTCTCCTTCTCTGCTTAAGGATATGCATAATAGAGTTCATGAATTACTAGAATAAAATATCAGTTGTCACATTTCCCTAGCATATTAATGGTTGCCAGTTCGTAAATCTTGCTGTTGTCCCTTGTGTATTGACAGGCAGTAAACAAAAACCTTTATTCAATGTACATGCAATGCCTAAGGACTGTTTTTGTAGTTAAATAAGGTATAAGTGGGTAACTGATTCACAGGAAATGCAGTGCTGCATGCAACACTAGTGGGGCTCAGAGCTGGGCCAGAGATTTTCAGAAGAAAATATGGCAAGAAAATGTTGATTAATTAAAGCCATTAAGGAATCTAGATATGTTTTGAGAACTTTTATCTGGAAAGGTTTATCTCAGCTGCAGGATAGGAATAGTATTTTGAAAAGGAATACAGCTCAGTAAAAACACTAGGGTTTTCCTCACCAGCTTTGCAGCAGCATCAGGTTTTATTTCCCACTAAGCTATTGTGCCACATATTTTACACTTTTGGTTATTCCAGATTAATTCTACCATGAACGTTCTCACTCTCTGAAGAAACAGATACTCAATGGAGGCGATAAAACTGCAGGACCCCTGCATGTTTACGGCAGTGACTGGACATGCCCTCCCTATCTTCATATGAAAGACAACAACAGCAACAACAATGAAATTTCTTAGAAGCAGGAGAAAGGAATTCAGGCACTTTGGTCATCTGATAAAAATGCATTTTCCCTTTCAGATTGAGGCGCCTCAAGAAGCATAGAGTACAAGCTTCAGTTTTTTGCTGAACTCCCTGGCGACTGGAGGTGCCTTTATCCCCAGGGTCTAAAGGCAGCTTTGATTAACCAGCTCAGTTAAGTTCCCTCAATCTTCTTTTCACACAGCACCAACTGCGGGAGAACATGAGGTTCAGATCTACAGAGAGAATTCAATATCTAACTTTCTTGTTTAAAGAGGCAAGCCCATTGATATCGGTAGGAGTGGGACACGTAGAAATCACTGGATCTTCAAATTTGCTGGGTAGTGCCAACATCAAAGGAAATGTCAATCTTCTGTCTCCTCAGATTTTTTGTTAATCTATGCATTGTCTTTATGATGTGAATGTAAATTAATTATGAAGAGATATGTTCCTTATTACTTTTTCTCACTGAAATGTTAAAATATTAGGCTATTTTATCTGACTTCCACAAATGCCTGTTATGTGTTGATGTAGTTTGCTAACCCTCCTCCTTTTTAGCCTTACATTTCTTCTAGATCTCTTCATGGCTCTCCTCTTTGCTTAATAACAGTTTGGGAATGCACAAGCCAGCAGCACTCTTCCTGCTTTGCAGAGTTTTGTGACTGGTTGTCTGCTGCCAGTGCACCTGCAATTACCCATTTCTGTTGCACTAGCAGAGAAAAGCTGTCTGGGATTATTAGCTCGGGCGTTGCTTCTCCTCCTGTATTAATTTAAATGTAGGTGTTGCATTGAAGGCCCTGAAGCTGTGCTGTCAGTCCTTGTTTTGTGAAATAATTCATTAAAATGCTTGCTGTTGTTTTTTTTGTTAGGGACTGTGGTAATGTCAGTTATAAGTTTAAGTAAGCAAATTGCTGCTACCTCTTTAGAAATACTGGATTCTTAAGAAATGAATTGGACTACTCTTGTTATTTACAATAAGAAAGTGCAGAGACTGCGACTCAGTTACTCTTGTCAGCAATGAGCACATCAATGAGGCAAGAGAAGGTCATGTTTCCAAGATAATGGGATTCCCTACAAAATATAGCCGCTACTAGTGGAAAGTGAAGAATGGATTTCCTAACACAAGGCAAGACATGTTCTTTTAAAATATTATTTTGATTTAGAGTGAATAGAGATTTTAAGAGAAAGCGTCCTCTAATTTCAAACTTTCACCCATGAAAACCTGAAGTTTTTATTTTGATAAAATGTGGATATTGGAATTTTGTGTCAACCTCATGTGTATGTACACAAAAATATAAATGTGCATAATCATCTAATCAGACCTCATAGAGAGATTGTTTTATATAACATGAAAAAAACCTTTTGAAAATTGTAAAAATAAGGTGTTATTAAATTTGTTTAAATGCTGCCTTAAAAATAAGCAGAATTGCTTCTAAAACTATTTGTCAGGAGGAAAGCTGAATGGGTTTTGTTACATAGGCAGTAATGGAAGTTTCTGTCTTCTAGCAACTTTCTTAAACAGGATGAATAATATGTCCAAGGCAAGACTAGAAACTTTTGGGTGACGCAGAAACTTTGTTAAGATACTGTGAATTTCAGTCTGTAACCAATCTAACCAGAAAACCTTTTCTTTCCTTTCAGCACCTGCTAAATCATTTATCTGACTGGCAGAAGCTTTTGTAATATTTTCCTCTTCTGTTTTAGACTGATCAAAAATTGCATAGGTACACATGAAGGAGATGTGGGGCAGGCCGTATCCCAGGCTTAGACTTTTCAGGTGGGTTTGCAGTACTGAGAAACCATGCAGAATGCTGGGAATGTTGTCATTTCTATGAAAGCTCTTCTCTAGTTCTCCTCTGATGTCAGCTTCGCTTGGAATTCTGTCTCTTCTCTTGTTCCTTTCAGTGCTTGGAGTTGAGAAACTCAGTGCAGAATCAGCAATTTGGTTAAACTTCCTGCTAAGGTGGTTGTTAATTTTAACTAGTAGCTGCAACCATAAATCATCATGAAAAAACAATACCTTAAAAAATCAGTCTGAATCAGCATCTGTCATTACTTCTACTGCATCACTGAATTAGCAGCCATACCCACCTCTCTTAGGCAGATCAATCATACTGTTAGCAGGTTCTCATAATACTGTCCCACAGCAAACAGTCTCTATCCATTTTATCCTGCACAAAACATCACCAACACCACCTTATCTTCATACCAATCCCTAAATGTTTGTTACACCAAAATCTCTGGAATAATCTGCCCAGAACAAAAAGAAACACCACCATGATCAGCACTGCTTTTCAATTGTCCAGACAATTAGCACTGGCATGTTTCACTGTATGCAAATTGGCTTGGAAAAAGAGAGACAGTCTTTCCTCCCAGGCAATCAGAACCGCTAAAGCCATCGTGGGCTGACTGGTAGTGAATCTGAGGCTGTCCTATACATTCCCATTCTCAAAACATTTATATGGGATTGTGACAATATTACATCTGGTCTCTTAGGGAATGTGCAATAAGTTAAGCCATTTCCCTTGCAGATGACAGATATGATTGGGGGAGATGGAGTGATGACTAACACAAAAATATTTCCATCAGTATCCTTACATCTTATTGATATTATAGCTAAAGCTATTATAGGTTGAAGCAGAGGGAAGGCTGTTTTTGAATACATTAGGGAAGCAATATGGAGGGAGCAAGATATTTTCACCTTAAAAAAAACCTGCAGAATTGAACAGTCTCCTGAAAGAATTTAAGGGTGACAGAAAATGCTCAGATATCCTTGGATTGTCAGTGGGATAGATACAGAAGAGAGATATTAATGGATGGCATATCCATTTTCTGGATCAGAAGGAAGAGAGGCTCTCCAGAGTCATGGATCCTAAGTCTGTATGGACTGATGCTGATGGTAGGCAGGTGAATATTTAAAAGTGGTTGCCCTGTGAAGCATCAATCAATGCATGTGTACATGGCATGAAATTACATTTATATCAGTTGAGGCTTGGACTCTGTATGTGTCAGTGCAGAGTAGAGTATGTCACTCCAGTGCTCAGAAAGATTATGTCATGGACACAGTGGTTTAGGACCCTCTATTTGGCATGCAAATGCTGCTTACTTTCTACGCCACTGAACCAAGGCACTGTTGAGGTGTCAAAGCATTGTAGTTGCCCTTGTCTCTTGTTGATTTTTGCTTCTCTCAATCTCCTGTTTACCCATCTGGCATGCAATCTCTCTCCTAGAACTGAGCCATGCTGGGGTGTAGCTGCCACCTTTTTAACCCCAAAGACAGCCTGCCTGAAGCCTTGTGGTTGAGTTGGCAAAGGATGCTGTCAAGTGGACTGCTTCTCTATCCTCACAGAAAGCCAAAACACAACACTTCATCCCCCTGGAAGGTTGTAAGACAGTGTGGATTCAATGAAATAAACATTCATGTCCATGAGCTGAATCTTGCCTGAATTCCCCAGGTCTGATTGTTTGTTTGGATTTTGCAAGGAAGGATGAAATACATGAACTCTGCTCCTCCAGAGATAGAAAAAAAAAATATTTTTTCATAGATCTGAGAGCAATTTTTGTTTTATTTTCACACTGAATTCATCTGGGTTCTGCAGAACAATTCCTCCTTGCCTCTTCCCCAAAGGCTGGAGCTCAGAGCTGATGGCTTT
This sequence comes from Psilopsiagon aurifrons, assembly GCA_025447955.1. Lineage (NCBI taxonomy): Eukaryota > Metazoa > Chordata > Aves > Psittaciformes > Psittacidae > Psilopsiagon > Psilopsiagon aurifrons. The sequence continues at coordinate 70,710 of JAOEHY010026129.1, forward strand.
TTTAGCTGTGGCTTGTAGCCATGCCCTCAGCAAATATAGTTCAGGTTCAAAATGTGTTTGCTCCTCTGTAGTCTTCTGGAATGGCAGGACTCCAACTCAGAAAGCTGCCTGCAGCTGTAGAGAATTTTAATGCTGAATGAAATGGGGTTTAAAGGGGAGGAAGGTGGTGTTGCTAGAACATCTTCTATAGTACATCCACTATGGGGTTGGGATCTCTGTGACTAAGTGGTTAAGAGTGCCTGGACTTACTATACTGAAGTTACACGAAACCATATCTCAAATTGAAGAAATTCTGTTCACATGTATATTTTCTTCTAGTAGAGGAATGTTGTTGCCAAGGCAAAAGAAACATATAAAGTTTGGAGGAAAGGTTGACATGTAAGGAAAAGTGTATATCACCCATTTGCATTCTGCAGATATCTTGTCAATTAATATTGCTGCAGCAATATTCACAGCAAATGAACCTTGGGTCTCAGCTAATGCAACAGTTCTTGAACTTTTAGTAGCTCAGTTTTATCTCAGCATATGTAGGCTCAATTCATGTGAAGCATCTCAAAGATATTGAAAAGCTGCTTTATATAAAAAAATGAAAGGTAAATGACTTCAGATGGCAAACTGCATCAGGAGACTTAAATAAGGAAAAAATATTGTTTCAGTGACAGTAATATTAGCTGCCACAAACAAAATCAGTCAATGAAAGCACTTTGGAAAGTTTAAAAGCCAAACGAATGAATAAGTCTCTCCCTAAATTCAGTATTCTCTTGTATAAAATATTAGCACTTGGACTAAAATCACCTCCTGAGTATAGTATTTTTTTCTGTTTTATCAGCAGTCTCTCTCTTCCACCTAGTAAATTCATGTATTTGTTCAAAACTGCAGTTGTTGCCAGCACTTTCCAATACACATATATAAGATAATGCACCCTTTCATCCTCCTTAAGTCTCTTATTCCACAGGTTATTGATTTAGCCATACTGTTGTAAAGACAAACAGACAATTCTCTGCCTTTCTCTGACTTAAGTGATCAAAGCTTCTCTTGCCTCATGAAATCTGCCTCTGATAATGAAGGCACTAGGGACTATGTTTGAACATGGCCAAGAGTGGAGAGTCTGTGTGCTGAGAGTCACTTCTCCACCTTCCCAGTGGCTCACAGTTAAGGTTATGCTCTGATGCAGCTCAGTCCAAGTTGCGATGGATTTCTGAAGAGGGAAAAGCCAATCTTTGTAGACCCAAGAAGTTCATCACTAAGATCAATTAAAGGCAAGGAAGAGTTGTTCAAATCTATCCCTACTTGCATTTTTCTAAGCAGCTGAGGTAATGAACTTGAACAGTGTGTTGGCTAATAGTTAGCAGTATGGGTAATGAAAAACACATCAGGGACTGGAATAGTTATGTTCATTTTTGTGTCCTGTGTTTCTGTTAGGAACATAGATATGTTTTTATCAGCGATGGTTTATATCAGTGATAGTTTATATCAGTGCTGTAAAGAGTTAACACTCTCTACATGAAGAGAAAGATTTTCTATCATAGCAATATGGAGTGATGTGTGTGACCCCCTCATGTTGCCAGTGACTGACTCTATTCAGGACTATGAACCAGTCAGCTCATCTGCTTTCTTGAGTAAAGCCTCATAAGTTTCATTACCCTTAACTCCTGCTCTGTGGGAGATTGAGGTCTGTATTTTCATGCACTTTTGAATGTACTTGGATCAACAAGGCTTACCCTGCACTTTCCATCTGCAAGATGCACTTGAATTTTAAGCTAAGTTTGACCTAATTGACTGAGAAATTTTGACCCTGCCTTCCAGGTAAGAAGCTAGGTCAGAAATTCAGGCTTCCTCCACCTCCAGGAAGGGCTTTTGCGGTTCAGTGTGTCAGAAGGTAAATTCAAAGAGGATGCCCAAATCCCAGAAACAGAGACTGTGGCTGCTTCTACAGGGTATCTGCCTTTTGTGAACACACTAATGTTGCCTGTGTCATCCAGCCAGCTCTGCTGCTACTTACAGACTTCTGTGATAAACCTTTGATTTACAAGCTGATAGTTAACTAAAATTTTCACAAATGAGCAGGTAGAAGCAAAAGCAGAACAGTTCCTAGTTGGCAGCTGTGACTGTGGTTTGAGTCTTCGTAGACTCATAGAATGGTTTGGGTTTAAAAGGACCCTAAGACCAGCTGGTTCCAGCTCCTCTGCCATGGGCAAGGGCAGCTCACACTAACCCATGTCACCCAAGGCTCTCTCCAACCTGGCCTTGAACACTGCTGGGGGGGGAGCTATTACAACTTCTTTGGGCACCGCATTCCAGTGCCTCACCGCCCTCATGGTAAAGAACTTCTTCCTTACATTTAACCTAAACTTCCCCTGTTTACGTTTAAACCTATTCCCCCTTGTCCTATCACTATAGTCCCTAATGAAGAGTCCCTCCCCAGCATCCTTGTAGGCCTCCTTCAGATATTGGAAGGCTGCTCTGAGGTCTCCACGCAGCCTTCTCTTCTCCAGGCTGAACAGCCCCAGACTGCTCTGTATCTCTACTCCACCCAGCCTGTAACTGTGACAGGGATTGTCTCAACCCAGCTACAGGAACTTGCACTTGACCTTGTTGAACTTCATATGATTGGCATTGGCACACCTCTTCTGGAGGCAAACATATAACCTGAATATTTAAGAAATACCTGCAAAATGTTCTGGGGTCAGGAGGAAAAGCCAAGAAGATAAGAGACTGTGGCACTTTGCTTTTTCCTTCTCTGCATGACCTCTTTTGTACCTCTTACAAGACAAAATTCAAACAAAACCACATAGGACAGGTTAACTTTCCACTGAGTAGAAGGAGAAGCTTCTGATCCTCTGGCACATCCCAAATGTCCTGATGTCTGGGCCCCTCACAGCGAGGGAAATGTATTACTTTCCCTTTATTCATCAGTATTTCTCCGCTCCTGGTTTCAGTGTTACTTCAGCCCACTCCTTCAGCAACCCAGCAAACAAAGGAGAACTGTTTGCAGTTCACTTCCAGCCACCAGATCGTACCAAATTTGATGGGGTTTTGTTTGTTTATGTTCTCTGACAAGGACATCTGTTAACTAGAACTCATCTGCAGCTTTAGTGAACATCAAAAGGGATGTCTGTGAGACTGCAGCTGGATTTAGATGGTACAAAGCCCTTCAAATGATTGTTTAAATCTCTTCTTTTCTTCTGCATTTCCAGTCCTCAAATAGAGATGGGCTAATTTTTAATGGCTCTTCAGTTTTTCCAGAACAATTTAACACGACTTTCCTAACTCGTTTTTAGGATTACCTTTGAGGTTAAGTATGCCATTTATTGATTTTAAGAAAACAAGCAGAAAATATACCTGAAAATGCATACATGTATTTTTTTCCTTTAGTAAAACCAGGTACCCAGAGAAGTGGAGGGAAAGCAAGTAAATTGGAGAGCATTCTTTTTTGTAATTCCTCTCCTTCTCATACCAACCAGCATACCCTTAATCTCAGGAAGATCTGATTTAGGAGTACTGTGCTTTCATGTTGTATGCCTATATGAGTGTTTATTTAGTTGTGAGTTGATTGATTAGGAAATAAATGCTTTTCAAGTTGACAGTATAAATAATGAAACTTTATTAGTGATATATGTGACACATTTAACAATGCTAATTTTCTGTACTGCTCTATGTAATTCATTTGCCTTTTTCAGTAGGCTGTAAACAATAGAAGGTTTGAGGGAAATCGTTAATTTGTTGGCTTTTTAAAACGTAATGGAAAGGAATACAGAATTTAGAAATATTTCCAGAGTGCCACCCAGTGGCAAAAGGAGTGAAATCACAAGAAAATTGAACTCCAGCTTTGAAGGGAATGTCTTAATGCACAGAACTGTCTTTCCATTTTTCTCTACAGGTAAACACAGGCAGTTATTAACGGCTTTTATGCAGTTTAATGGTAATCGCAACACTATTTATTTATTTAATATTGAAAATACATGTACGGTAGAAATAATGAAAATTGATGACTCCTCTGCTTTCAGCTTTTAGAAAAAATAACAACTATCTGGCCTGAGCCCAGACTTAAGATTTGATTTAATCATCCTTTGTTCTCCTACCTCAAAAGATTTGTCATTAAATCTTGACTGCATTTTCACTCTTTTAATTAAAATATAGACCTTTACATTTAAGATGGTGACATACATAAATTGAAGACCGCTTATGAAAAAGGCTTTAAAACAGAAGATCTTCAAAAAATCAGGTTGATGCCTTGTTGCTTATAGGTGTGATTTTATCACAGGTGGTACCTGGTGTTTCCTAGCAAAGACAGAGCTCCTAAAGTCCTGTGATTACAGTAGGCTCATTGCTATCCTTGAAGCATGTTTCTGCTACTGCTCAGCATCTCACTATGCAGGTAGTATTGAAGGTGTTTAAAAAACACAAATTCTGCAGTCTTTTTAGATGTTAATTTTGCAAGTGTGGCCCCAGATTTGATTTCAGAGATACCAGGAACTCAACAAATTCTTGTGACATCAGGGGGACTGAAAGGTGATCGGAGCTCAGATGGGGAAGGCTGGCACAGCTAGAGGTCAGGGAAAGCAGGCAGACCAGCCTTTGTATGCAAATATTCTTGCATCTCTCTAACTGTCCACTGTGGGCAGATTTGGTGTAGCATTTCATAACCCAGAGAGCTCCTTGTTGTTGTTTTTATTGAATCAAAGAATGGTTGGGGTTTGTGAGATCCAAGGCTTTTTTTTAGCTTGAATAAGCCTGCAGCTGCAACCTCTACTGACTTTTAGCTGATGTATGGAGCAGGACCATCACTGTGTGATGCTGAAGGTGCTTTTCTGAGGATGGAGTCTGAGAATCTGGACAGGTGTGTGCATCTCTTCTGTTCTTGCTTCCTCCTTGGAGGAGAGTTTGGGGATCTGAAAATGACAATTACTGCTCCTGCAGCTTACTTTATGAGCAATTGCTGTTGGTGTTATGTTGATGGTCTCCCATTAGCTTCATTAACTTGGTGAACATTTGCAGTAATATAAACTCTGAGAATTTAATTTTGCACCAGATATTTCTGTGGTAGATGTTTTTCCAGTCAAAATCAGAAAAATCAAGTCTGCTTCACTTTCATTTCTACCTGCTTCCTAATTAGTGTTCCTCAAATTTCTCTTCTACCTGTGGCATGCTGCAGGGAATAATTTACATCAGAGAAGACATGTAGTTACATTCACAATGACTGGCTTTGGGATTTAGAAATGTTTTCAGTAAGCATGTCATCTCGAAGGGATGTACACCTTTGAGAGGGATACCTTATGGTAAAAATAACATATAAATTGCGTAAGCTAAGTGTACTGTGTCGTTATGTCCATTTGGTGTAAAACTGTGGTAATTCATTGATCTCAAAATGAAATAACACAAGGGGAATGACAAGAAAACTGAGAAAATCAATGTGAAACTGAGGCAGGAAGATCTTTTCTCCTGAATTTTGCATGAACTGTGAAGAAGACTCTTACAACAGTAACAGTGAGCAATTAGTAGGGACAATGTGTTTTGCAAAGCACTGTTTCCTGCCCATTTTAATCCAGGCTCTGCTCTTGCCTTTCTTGGGTAAAAAATCCGGTGAAGTTAAGTAGGGATCACACTTTCAGCCTTTGTGTTTTCAAAGCCAGAAGTAGAAAAATCTGCCGAAGAAAACGTTTAATGGCAGCATGGAAAGTCTTCTTTCCAAATGTGCTTCTAGACTCTTGTTGGCAATAGGAGGAGAGAAACTGGTGGAAAGGGAAGGAGCAGAGGGAAGGTGCTTTGGTACTAAGGGGAGGCTGTGGGTTTTTTAAAGAGGTCAAAAAAGTAAATTAAGTGTTGTCTGCACTGGAATATATTATCAGATTTATAGGTAGATATTTCCCTATAGCTAAGGGCTCTTAAATTCTTCTGAAAGGGACATATTAATCATCTGCTTGGAGGTATAGTGTAGGAAATATTTTCCTCTAAGAAATATTTTCCTTTCTAGTTTTCTGAGAGAGAAGCTCTAGACTAATTACTCAGTATTTTTATGGTTCTCAGTACTGTGTAGAGTAGGTTTCAGCTCTGTATGTGACTGAAATCTGGAAGGAAAGGATCAGAATGGCAACTGTGAATGGTAGTGACCTGAGATACAACTGCAGGGGTTCAAATAAACAATAAGGATCACCATCTTCTGAGAGTAAGGGTTGCATCCTACTTCTATGACTAATGTGCCTGAAAGCAAATGACTGTAGGTGTGTGCCATAAATAACTTCCATGTCACAAGCATAGCTCTCAAAGGCAGTGATATCAGTAAGTTGCACTTTTTCTGCAACTTTTTTCTATTCCACTTCTGCTTTCCCTGCTGAGGTTGATTCATTCTGCTGCAGTTTCAAACAGCTACACGAGATCCTTTTGGAATGAGTTTGGAAACAGCTTGTTACAGAAATGTTTTCAGTTTCCACTTGTATAGCCAAATCACTCCTGCTTGGATCTTACTGTGTTCCTGAAGTAATTGTGAAGGCTGACAGTGGTCTTGCAGAAGCAGGAACTTAAACTTGATGGCCCTGGAAAAGAAAAAAATTTACAGGTTTAGCTTAGTTACAGTTCCTCAAACTCTGGAAGATCCTCTGATGGTTGACTCAAAAGACTTTTTTTTGTTTGTTTGTTTTCTATAGAAAGAAAACATCCTAAATCATGCCTAGAGATGTCTCCAGTTGATTAGTTGTAGGTATTTTTACTCCCTCTGACCTAGTTTTATTTCACTCATGGGAACCATTTATACAAGCAGAAGGATACTCATGCTCTTGAATTATTTCTGTTTCGCTAATAACTCTAAAGTACATTTGTAACTGGTTGAAATATGTGACCTCCACAAAATATATGTGCTAATACAGACTGATAAGAAGATCTGCATGCCATTTTTGCATCTTAAGCTAACCCAGCAAGATAAAAAGCACTTTCTGTTTCACCAGATATTCTTACCTTCCCCTTTCATCTTGTTGGTTGCTGTCAGTGTGGATGAGTGCTTCCACGCTGTCAAGCCTGGGAGTTCACTAACATGTCTCAACATATTTCTTCTAGGCTGGTGTTTTCTAACACCTTATTTTCATCATCCTTTACTATTTTCTTTCTTCTTCATATTAAAATGGTCAACAATGACTTTCATACTTTCTGGTGTCTGTCTGTGTATTCATTTTGGTGGACATCGGATCAATGCCTTCAGAATGCTAAGATTACCCAAAAAGTTAAAAGAAGGTACCATAGAAACGAAAGGCTTGAATATGAGCTGTAGATAAGAATCTTCTCATTGCAAATAAATTTACTCAGTTGACTTTCCTACAACCAGAAATATAATAAACGGCACATTAGCCTATGTGTTAATATAATGGTTGTATCTTTTTAATAATTCTAGAATGTGTAAAAAGAAATTAAAAATATTTTCTGGTAAATACTTAGAATCATAGAATCATAGAATAGTTAGGGATTGAAAGGACCTTAAGAGCGCCTTAAGAGTGTCTTCTTCCAACCCCCCTGCCATGGACAGGGACACCTCACAATAAACCATGTCACCCAAAGTTCTGTGCGACCCGGCCTTGAACACTGCCGGAGATGGAGCATTCACAACTTCCCTGGGCAACCCATTCCAGTGCCTCACCACCCTCACAGTAAAGAATGTCTTCCTTATATCCAATCTAAACTTCCCTTGCTTAACTTTTAACCCATTAGCCCTTGTCCTACCACTACAGTCCCTAATGAAGAGTCCCTCCCCAGCATCCCTATAGCCCCCTTCAGATTCTGGAAGGTTGCTCTGAGGTCTCCACTCAGCCTTCTCTTCTCCAGGATGAACAATCCAACTGTTCATTTCACCGACAAAGTTGTTGAAGAAGACCGGTCCCATCAGCTATCCCTGAGTCACACTGCTCGTTACTGGTCTCCAGCTGGACATTGTGCCATTGACTACAACTCTTTGCGTGCGGCCATCCAGTCAGTTCTTTATCCACTGAGTGGTCCATCTATCAAATTGATGTCTCTCCAATTTAGAGACAAGGATGTCATGTGGGACAGTGCTGAATGCTTTGCACAAGTCCAGGTAGATGACATCAA
>JAOEHY010026130.1:0-17510 GCA_025447955.1 Psilopsiagon aurifrons
TGGGGCCTGTTCCCAAACTGCTGTGCAAGAAGTTAAGGGACAAAACCTTGGACAGATTTAGAAATCCCTTCAGACCCGAGGGATACTGTAGTAACTTTGTTCTTACTTCTTTATGCTCACTCTCTATCCCCCCAATGCTTCTCTGGTTGATATCGACCCGTTTAAGAGGTATAAAGCAAATAACAGTATTTAACAGCCCTAGTTGTGAGCAATCAAAAGACTTAAAAATCTCAGAATGCCGGTCTACAATGTTTACCCTCAGGCAGGAATTCCATTAATAATTTAAGATGTCTGTATGCAATTGAACAGTGATGGTAATTTTCAGCTACAAGGGATCAATCCAACAGCATATTCCAGATCTCTGTATACTGTGGAAACAGCGCTTCTCTGGGTAAATGCCATCTTTATATACTGTGAGCTCTGAAAAATTACAGCCATTTTTCTCTATGGTTCATTTATAAAGCTTTCTTGAATCCTAGCAAAAGCCCTCATAACGTGACCTGCAGCTCGCATGAGTGTCATTGATTTGCACAGCCAGGAGAGCTGCTGCTGCCTTGCCCTGGAAGTTTCTCAAGTGTCCAAAGCCTCAGAAGCAGGGGGCTCTGGCTTCAACGTGCCTCCCTGAAAAGCAGAACTGGATCCAGCCCAGGACACAGTTACACATCGGACACGGAAGGCCGAAGGGTGCAGTTACATATCAAGCAATGTGCTGTTCCTGCGAGAAAGCAGCTCTCGGGAGGACGCCTGGCCACCGGCCTGGTTGCCCAGTGGGATTCGAGGGGACAAACCCACGGTGAGTCCGCCTGTGAGGTCAGCGCCTCAGTGCCAGCCTGGTAGCCCTGCTGGGGAGGAGTGGCTGCGTAGGTATGGAAAACGCTTCCTCAAGCCACGGGTGTAAACCTCTGCAAAAAGCATTTTCAGGAAGGGCAACAATTGAGAAACCGAGTAAGGAAAACACGAGCGCAAATAAATCCGACAGGAAGGTAACAGCTGTAAAAACACCCAGCCCGGGCAGAGCCCCCGGCCAGCCAAGCAGGCGGAGCAGACCGTGCCGCCACCACTGGGTACCAGCGGCAGCTCTCCTGCTGCAGGGCAAAACAGAGCGCCGCTTTGTCCCCACACCTCTGTACACGTGTCCTTCCAGCAGGTAGACAGTGCAGCCCTCGGGGGGTTGCAAACAAAATGCTGTGACATCCTCCCCAGAAGAAGGGGGCCATGAACTAAGCCTCCGTCTAAGGTCTCTGCTGGCAGCCTCCGGACCTGTCCCTGCCTTCATCTTTCTTCACGCTGCCAGATGCTTTCCATGCTGGCTGTCCTTAGCGGTGCCTTAGAGCCGTGGAAATGTTATCAGCTGTTGTGGCAGCGTAACAACAAAAACCAGCCTGACAAACAAGGCTAACGGGAAAAACAATATATCGGGTTTTACTGGATTTCTTTGAATTCAGCCTCCGTCAATGAGGATGATTATAACCAATTAGGCAGAGCACACTAACAATGATCACATTTAGAAATGCGGTTTCTCGATAGAAAAGGAAATTAAACAGGATGCGATCAGAGCACTGCAGACAAAGAGAAAATGAGGCCAGCCCAAACCAGTAGGTTTTCATGAGACAACAAATGAATAGATTAGGTAATTTATTTTGTTGTACCTAGAACATTAATCAGTGTTACACAATACTATAATTTGCATTTCCAGTAAAAGCATCAGATGTACCACCCTAGAGGACTTCATTTCCCTCCTGCCCTTAGCCCTTTCTTTGCTTGGGAGGCAAGGGCGCACAATGGCCTTAAAGCCTTCCAACAGGAAGAGCTTCTTCAAGCGATCCCGAAATGGCTGGAACATCCCCTGAAGTGAGGGAAAGGTGGTCTGGTGGCCGGGGTGTCTGCAGGAACAGCATGTCTGGCTGTGGCACCTTGGCCCAGGCAGGTCAGGCACCGTCCTGCCAATAAGGCTCAAGGCTGTGTCGTTGTGGGGCTGGTGCCTGCATGCATACACACACATGTGCATGAGTCTGCAACCCAGCCACCAGCACCTGCTCTCCCTCCACCTAGGGAGAGCCCCTGCACCGAGTGTCCAAAGCAAATGTGGGTGCTCAGTGCTCAGGGTTGTGAAGCTGGAAAAATGCCAGGGCTCAGCAAGCTGAGGAGCAAAGTAAAGAGGAATCACAGAACCATTTAGGTTGGAAAAGACTCTTAAGATCATCGCGTCCACTAAGGAGGTGCAAGGTGGATCTGGTGACTGGGCACAGCAAAGCCACTGGTGGCTTTGGCACAATTGGTTATAACTTCTGTCATCTCAGAACCATCCTGGCAAAGTTTCTGGAAGACATTTGAGCCAGTAAAGGAGAGTTAGATGGACAGTTAGAGCAGAGGCTTGTGCTGGCAGGTGTGATCCCAGTCCTAAGGGGTACAGCTCTGGTCTGACCATCTTGGAACAGGATTATGCTGACACTGGCACAGGTTGCCCAGAAAAGCTGTGGCTGCCTCATCCCCGGCAGTCTTCAAGGCCAAGTTGGATGGGGCTTGGAGTAACCTCTTTTAGGGGAAGGTGTCCCTGCCCATGGCAGCGGGGTTGGAACCAGATGGTCTTCAAGGTCCCTTCGAACCCAAAACCATTCAGTGATGCTTGTAAGTGTGCTTGGGAATGCAGGTCTTCGGGTAAAGGTATATTTACATCACTCTGCTATATAAGAACTGCGAAGCATATTAAAAACCAGTACCTTGAACTGACAGTACCTTTTTCTTGCCTGCTATTGGCAGGGCCCCCAGTGCGGTCGGAGACAATTCTTTAAGGAATCAGGAATCAGGCTCTTCTTCATGCCCCTTCAGCATGAGCAGGGAGCAGGACTTCATCTAGTAGTCACTATTTACAGTCATGTTCAAACACCAAACACCTGCCCAAGTAATGCAGAAAGCAGAGGATTGAAAAAAATGCCACTGCATAAAGGGAAAATCCCTCAGACTACAAATTCTGCACAGCACAAACTGAGGAATTTCATCCAGCAGTTCCTACTTCACACCTTCCCTATACCAAAATTGCAGCACACTTTCAAGCTGGGCACCTGAGCGCCCTTCTCAGGCAGTGACTTTCCTTCTCCTGTGGGCTGTAGGAACAGTATCACAAACATGTACGAGAAAATTATTGCCTCAGCAAAAACCTCTTCATAACCAAGCTAGTGGGAAGGAATCACGTACAAACAAGAATCTGTAGGTAGAGATAACAATCACCAATGAAAGCTTCAGGCCACGTAGCTGGAGCTATATATTATCCATGGAATTTACAGAATCTATTTTAATTTAGCAACTTCCCCAAGAATATGAACGAAGCAAATAAAAGGCTCCAGATGAGCAGTAATGGCAGTGAAGCTAGAGGTGTTCAAGTAGAGACCAGCAGCTCAAGATTAAGGCAAGGTGGTAAATAACTGAAGGTTGGAGCCCAACAGCGTGTGTTTTCCCCCATGCACCTCATGCTGCACTGCTGCGGCTCGCAGGGTTGCCTGGCCACCGGTGCCACATGAGAAGAGCAGGTGATGCCTTGCCTGTAGTGATGGAGAAAACTGTCCCTAGGCTGAGGAAGGAGGCACAGCTCCCGACGGCTGCTGATCAATGCTTTCTGCATGTGTTCTGTCCGCTAAACAGTGTTTTAATATATGTATTTTATATATATATACAGCCAAACCTCAAGATAAAGGGAAAAATTAACAACAATCCTATCTGAAAATACATTGCCTGCCAAAACATAAGCTGCCTTCTGCTCTGCCCTCTTCTGAACATGCTACACATTCCCAGCTTGCTCCATCCGTGGCCTCCCATCAACTTGCTGTGCTGCCCTGAATACATCCGCTGTCCTTCAACCTTCACATTTACATAGGGATGGGGTGATAAACTTATTTTTGTAGGCCACTCAGAAATTCCCATATATCAAGATGTCAGTCTCTATTAATGATCATGGGTATTTCCCAGCTCTCCTAAATGCAGTGGATTTCATTCGTCCTAGCACTGCTACTATTCCTTTTATATTTACATACTGTTTTCCTAACATGCTGCAGAGGAAGAAAGAGGTAGATGCATGAGAGAAGCTGCTTGAGCAGAGCTGGACTGAGAACCTTCATATTCACAGGGAGGCCTGTCTGTTCAAACCCCAGCCCACCCAAATTTCATTAAAGCACTCCTCCTAATACTGCCTATTTGCTGAATTGCTTATTTCTGAGAGACGAAAAACTTACACAGTGCCTAGTTCAGGCCAAAAAAGCTGTGCAAACAATTTACAGGAATACAAGAGTAGCTTGAGCCTGGCGGGTTGGGGACTGTGAACTTGTAGATCACTGTTGCTTTGTGAGCACAAAGAGAGGGGGGAAAGCTGAATAGATGTAAAAGACATGGCAGGCAGCTCTCTTTCTCGCCTGTCTTCACATGACCCAGCCTGAAAATTCGAGATGTGTTTCATAAGGGACCATGGTCACTTGAAGTCAACTGATTTCAGAGGTTGAAAGCCAGCTGAGCTGTGTCCCCCATGCAGGGGGACAGGGGCTGAGCACAGGAGCTGGAGGAGCTGTATTTCAAGGATTAACATTGTCACCAGACCTCAGGAAAACTCCGTGTCTGATGTTTCTGTGAAGGGCTCTGGCTTGACAACAACTTGCTGGTGCTTCAGATGTACCAGGGAACAAGATTTCACTTTCCAAAAAAGGTGTCTAATATGCCCTGGAAGGCTGACTTGCAATTAAACAGCTCACCAGCTGCAGTGCCCAGCTGAACCAATTGACAGCATGCACACACATCTGCGATGCCGGTTATCCCAGGTTGCAGAGGTCCTGTGTGACACTGACATCCTGGTGGTACTACCAGTACTGGTTTTCACCTCCTTAGCTTGTGCCTCAGGCGCCACAGCTCAGGTGAAGCTGTGCTTTGCCTGGACAGTGCCTAGTGGTGAGCACAAAGGAGTTAGGAATTGACTCCGGTAGGCTGTTTAAATGATTGTTTTCCTGCTGATGCCCCCCTCCAAAGCTGCTGCATCTGTCTGAAGCTGGTATGGATGAAAGGTGCAGTTCACTAAGGCAACCAAACTGGTGGGAATGACGGTACCAGTGGGAGACAGGAGCATCAGGAGCTTGTGAGTCCAGAGAAGAACCAAGTGAGAGCTCAGAAATAAAGAGCATCTCCCTGGAACTCTGTGGTGCCTTTCTAAAGCAGTATGGAGACAAACCCTAATTAAAAAGGAAGGATAATCTTTGGCGCTGCATGCGCTCTAGTACATCTGGAGCCTCTCACCATTCAGAGGGTGCTTTTCTGTTGCAATTAAAGGATATAATGACTGCTCCTTAATGAAGGAGCTTCTTTCCTGCGGCAGAGATGTGTACCACGGAGGTTTGGATGAAGGCTGAAATTAGCAGGGTTTGCCCAGGCTGCTCTGACAGCCCTGCTGCAGCATCCTTCTACAACTTTTCACTCATAGAGACCTTCTTTCTTACAACTCCCTTTCCTTCCCCCTCTCTGCCACTAGCTGCTAGCTGTCTTCTTATTTCATAGCTTCCCTAAGGCTGAGTGAGATGTAAACCTGGCAGATCTCATTCCTACGCAACGGGGAAGCGAGACAACCCTAGCTACTAGCACAGCTACCCTAGCTACAAATGCCATTCCTTTGCTCTCCTGCTAAAAGAATCAGCTCATCATCTGCAAAATAAACACTAGATCTGCTGGGGCAGCACAAGGCAATGTGTAATAGGACTTCTACCCTGCCTACTCAGTGTCGATACATCCCACCTACACTTACTGATCCAGCTTCTGCAAAGCAGAGTGCAGGTGGCCCCACGGGAAGAGACTGGGGGCAGCCAAAAGCTTTTCCTTTCCGGTATTTCCAGGTTCTCTCCAAACTTTGTGTGTGAGTGGGGACTTCCAAGAGCCCAGTACAGAGTGCAGGCAGGTCCAGCTCTAGCAAAAGTCTAGCCTTGAGCTGCAAACTGCAAGGCAAAATTGCAGCAGAGGAGTGGCTGTCATTCCTTGGATGTGGGATTCCCTCATAGGAAAAGGAGTGGGGATGCTTGAGCACAGTGGCCCAGGGCATCAATGTCTGGGCTTTCACAGCAGGAAATCAAGGTCTTGGATCACAACACAGTGATAACCAAAGAGGTTTTGATACTGATACTGATGTAAGGTGGGTGAATGTAAACGGATCTTTGATCTAGTGGGTAACAGGACACAGAAGCAGAGACAAGTTTTTTGATATGAAAGTCTCAGAGTATCTTTTTGCCTTGACTTCAGTCTTTGCTTCTGCCCTTTTGTAAAGACCTACATTGAAAATTGCTGCCACCCTGTTATGTGCATATTTTTAACATTTTCACTAGCCAGCTTACAGACACCAGTTTATTTTCCTTTCTGATATATTTATCAATTGTCTTATACTTTCCTCATGTATGATTGGGAAATCTACACTTACCCAGTTACAGTGGGCAAGACATTCCATAGTGACAGAGGGAATCATACAGAGTAATTTAATCTGTCCAATCCATAAAAGCCAGGCAATGTTTGCAGCATGGGATCCTTAGGAAAAAATCAAGACCCTCTATTACAACAAAATGAATTGCCAGATGTACTGGTTCTTGTGAAAACAAGAGTTACTGACTTGAAATATCATGTAAAACATATCTCAGATTCTGTCTGGTGAAAGCTGTAGGGGTTCCTCTGACACAGGATGGCATAGATGTGATGTTAAGACACCACACATGTAGATAGGGATGTGAGATATGAAATCAGTAGGAACTGTGCTCATGCATGTGAATGACAGTTTAGTCCCAATTCGCAGTCTTCTGCAGCAGCACCTGTTCCTTGGGTTGATTTATGTTCATCTTCACTTTTGCTTCTTACAGTAGGCTTCCAGTATACACAAGAGACCTGGCTGGTTCTGCTTGGGGCTAAATACATTCAGAAGTTACAGAAACAGCTCTCTATTAGCATAAAGAAGACAAATTTCAGCAAATCAATAACCCCTGGTTTCACAGGCACACTACAGCAACCAGGAAAAGAACTCGCCGATGGCCTGCACAGCCCCTGGGGATGGGCTGGCCTCTCTTGCCCTTGGCAGCACCCTGCCCCAGGACCTCCTGGAGCACATGAGGAGACAGGGCCCTGCTCATTCCGTCCCTCACTCATGCCACCCCGACACAGGGCGCACAGCTGCTATTTTTGCAACACGATTAAAGTGCCCTTCTCCTGCTCCACAGCTTTGCCAGCCACTTGTACCTCCCCTCTGGGATCCTGAAGCAAGAAAGAGACATAATGGCCAGCAGCAGCCTGCTACAGAGGTTCTTTTCCCAGAACAGACCCAAACTTGCCTCTGTGGGTCAGTAAACCTGTTGTATGGGATCCCCCCCTGCTTCTTGTATACCCTTTAGCATATGTGACCATGGGCACACATGGTCAGTGCTTGAGTCTTTCACATCCACATCCCAGGCCAGGAAGTCTGTGCACTGAGGCAGATGACATCCCATGTATGTCTCTTGGACCAGGTTCAGCTCTGCAGGAAAAGCTTCATTTCTCCCCATAGCCTACAATACACTGCATCAGTGTAGTTGTAGGGAGGTGTGGTACTGCTGCTGTGTCCAGCTGCGCACCTCCAGGCATCACAGCAGCAGCAAATACAGTGCTTGGGAGTCCAAATCTTGCACAGAGGACAAGGTGGCAGAGGCACCAGCTCCTGACCCATAGGCCTGTGCACAGTTTCATGCTGTCTAATTTCATCTTTTTAATCAAAACCTTCATCTTCCTTTCCAATAAATATGGTATCTTCACTGTGAGTCTCTTCCCTGACTTACAAGCTACATAGAACAAAAACTGCAATTATCAAAACATCCACTCCAAAAGAAGAAAAGAAGTTCCATGTCGCTTCAGTCACATGGATGGCTAAGGCTGAAAAATCACATTGCTACAGACATTTATTCAGGAAACTCAGAACTCTGGAGTGTTTCAGCATCAAACTTCTTCCGACCCCTGAGCAGCTCAAACTGCTCTGCTCATAGCTAAGGTAGTAATAAAAAAACAACAGTCAAAAATACGTATCAGGTTTTGAATGTGTCTAAAATTGATCAGGAACGAGATGCAGGGAGCTGGGAACTTACCTGAGGCACAGCAAAACCAAAATATAACTCTCCAGCTAAATTATATAATCTGGGGACGCCCTCCTCCTGCACCCCAGTTAAGGAAAAGGTTTAGAAAAGCTGGTGATAGGTTTTCATCCGTTTGCATTTGACAGAAATCACCACGGAATACCTTTATCCGAGGAAAAAAGAATAGCATTACCCTGCAAGACTCCAGAGCTGCAAAAATGTGTCAGAATCAGTTAAGATGGGTTAATAGGGTTACTCTGCTTATTTACTCTTCCTTTACAATGCTGATCCCCATAGATGAAGAAACAAACTCATCTCCAATGCTTCAGTGGATTCTTATGTTTGAAATAAGAGTCAGCGAGTGTTTGCCCTTGGGCTTCTGGAGAGCTGCATGAATTCAGCTGTCCTTGCTGGATTGCACAAGGCTCCTGTCGGCCCCCACACCAGCCTGTCTAGGTCTGTCTGGATGGTAGCCCCAGCATCAAACCTACTGACTGGCAACCTTGACAAGAGTGCCCTTCACTGCTCCTTCAGGTCACTGGTAATGATATTAAACAGGACAGGTCATAGGACAGACCTGCAGGACTCCACTCATTACCAGCTCCCAGGACTAAGGTATGGGACCCACTAACCATGACCCTCTGAGACCAACCACCCAAACAGCTGCTCACCCACCTAGTTGCCCACCCATCTGGACTGCAAATTCCCAATTTAGATGCATTACTATTAAGGGATAGAACATTGAAAACCTTGCTAAAGTTTACATGACTGGCATTCCCCTAGTTAAAGCTGAAGTTAATGAGATCCTGTGCTGGTGGTCATCTTCTTGAACTGTCCACTACAAGCAATTGACAGGTAAGGAGACAGATAAGCTTTCAACGATTCATTCAGTATATTGCAGAGAATGAAACACATCCGCTCCTCAAGTATATTACACTCCTCTGAAGAAAGAAAGAGTGCAAAAAAGAGTGCGTGTGAGATCATTGTCTATCTACCAGGAGGATGTGTCCTAAGTGGGTTCCATAAAAGTATAGAGACCCCAGAGACAAAAACCATTTTTGACATGTGCAAGTTGCTAATAAAACAGCCTCCAGCATCTGCTTGATATGGAGCAGAGATGCCTTATGTGTATTTTTACTGAAGGGAATCTCTGCTGTCTGGAAAGACCTGGTCCAGCATACAGAGGAGCAATGTTTGATTCTGTGGCTCTAGTTTTCACTTCAAGCAAGAAATTGATCTAAAAAGCCCTATGTTAGGAAGGATGAGGCTCTTCCTGAGCTTTGGTGCAAAACTTTTCAACTAGTTCTCCAGAAGTTCCTTTGTTTTCACCTTCTATACACCCACAACATTATATAACAGCTCTCTCCACTTCATGATTAAAATATGTCCTGAAACACAAAAGCATTTGACACCTGCTCTGTTGGACACAGTAAGTGGACCCTTGGCTTCTGACTTGCACAAAGAAGGTTCTTTGCTTTCCTTGCAACCTCCTTGGACATGGGTGCTACCTCCTGGCCAGTGGGGCCTTCTGTAAAATAACATCTCTAGATGACAGAATCACAGAGTGGTTGGAGTTGTAAGGGACCTTCAAGATCAAGTTCCAACCTGCTGCCATGGGCAGGGACACCTTCCACTACACCACGTTGCCCAAAGCCCCATCCAGCCTGGCCTTGAACACTGCCAGGGATGGGGCAGCCACAGCTTCTCTGGGCAACCTCTTCCAGTGCCTCACCACCCTCACAGGGAAGAACTTCTTCCTAATATCTAATCTAAATCTCCCCTCTTTCAGTTTAAAGCCATTTGCCCTTGTCCTATCACTACAGGCTTGTGTAAAAGCAATTCCCCCTTGTCCTGTCACTTCATGCCCTTATAAAAAGTTCCTCTCCAGATTTCTTGTAGGTGCCCTTTAGGTACAGGACAGCTGCTCTGAGGTCTCTGTGGAGCCTTATCTTCTCCAGACTGATAGGACACCTTGGTAACCCACTTCTAACAGTTCTTCAATATTCTCTAATAGAGCATGACACACTTCTGTCTTTGCAAAATGTTTCTGCTGCTTTTGCACATAACAGCTTCTGGTCATTTCATCAAAACTAGCAGAAGTGTCACTTACTTTGCGTTTATCTTTTGGGGAAATTTAACGCTCTATTTCCCTTGAATTCCTATTGAGATAGAACTCCTTTAAATCTTTTATGGCCAGGGAGGATTACTGTTGATATCAAAGTCCGGCTGTTTACCTGGGTATTGTAGCCTTACTTCCACTCTTCATAAGTCTCTCTGTCCCCTTTGTAAAGCTTTCTTTGTGTTGATTCTAAGGGCTCAGAATAATGGAACTCTCATGACACCTTCTATATTCCCAGAAAAAAGAGTATATACCAGTGTGGATAACAAAGATTGAGAGCAGTATCAGTAATTTTAAAGTAAAAAATATAACGTTTGTCTTCTTGAAGTTGTCTCCAATCCAAACAGAATAGGCTCAGCTGATAAAAAGACAAAACATAACATAAACCGAATCCTGATAAAGCATGGAAATGCAGAGGCAGGGCATCCAAACAATTATATTCCTCTCCTGTGGTGACACTGTGCCAAAATGATAGGATCACAATCAAGGCTTTAAAGTAACTATGACCATAGACTAGACTTGATTAAAGTTTAAGACATGTTACATTCATTTCCTTCTACTTTCAATGTCCTCCAGGGACACCTACAAACTAAACCATTTGGACTCAGCAGACTTTTCTGAAAGAATTGGCCTTAATCTTTTAGTTGTTGAATAAAATCACTGTGTGGAACATGCATCTAACAATTCATCTTTTACTGATACAGCTCTCAATAAACTGTCTCTTCCCAAAGTTAGAAGCCTGAAGAAGCTATTATGAGAACAGAGCATTTTATTTCAGATAAAACCATGCAAATCTCAAGGAGAGAGGAGGCTGGCAGAAAGAAAAGTCCCCTGATATATATCTTTTAATTAACATAGCAAAACAGTCCTTTCTGTATGCAGGTAAATCATTTATGCACAATTCACTTGGGTTTCTCATCCTTATCACTAAAACCATTTTTTTCCCCCACAAGTTTGATTTATTTTGTAGGAAAAATATCAAACTAGAAAAGTTGTATTGTATGATGAGGAAGATGAGGATATAGAGCAGTGAGGGGACAACAGTCATTTAAATAGCATTAATTCTTCCACAAAGCAAGAGCATAAAGTTGACCGTTTGTCTTACTCAGGTTTTACAATATTCACTTGAAAGATTAAAGTTTAAGTATATCTATACTGTATATACTCTACAGACACAGTGCACAGTCTAATATAAACTCAAATTACTGCACTGCAGGGAATTCTGCCATTTCAGACAGCTTTGCTTCCCTCTTCACTAGTTACCTAAAATAAGGATGGAGGTTAGATTTTCTCCCCAACAACTTAAAGGAATTTTGACTTCTAAAAGCATTCATCCATCTGATCGGGATTACTTCCACACTCTTCATTACTGCAGCATAGAAGAGAATATTTTGGGTTGGGAAGGACCTTAAAGACCATTTAGTTCCACACACACTGCCACTAGTAGGGACACCTTGCACTAGACCAGGTTGCTCAAAGTCCAGTCCAACCTGACCTTGAACACTTACAGGGATGGAGCAGCCACAGCTTCTCTGGGCAACCTGTGCCAGGGCCTCACCACCCTCATAGTGAAGATTTTTTCCTAATAACTGATTTAAATCTACACTCTTCCAGCTTAAAACCATTCTTCCTCCCCCCATCACTACACACTCTTGTAAAAAGCCTCCCTCCAGATTTCTTGTAGCCTCCTTTCAGTACTGGGAGCTGCTCTAAGATCTCCCCTGAGCCTTCTCTTCTCCAGGCTGAACCAGCATCTGAGAACCCATGACCTTATGTTAGACAGATAGTATCCAAACTCTTTATAAGTGGTTAGCTGAATTTCTGAGGTATTTCGGAGAGAACAGCAAAGCCAGCAGTCCTTCTCAAGGATGTTAAACCACAATGTTTGCTTACACTTCCCCAGTAAGAGCTTTTTTTGACTACCAACAACAATAAACACTTACCGGGAAAAATAATCTTGGCATCCTGAACTCAGGAGAAAACCTTAATACTGTGCCTCAGCACTTCCTACACATACTGGGTTCTGGTGCTTTTCCTTACGGTGTCATTCCTCGTGCTTGCTACATTTGGGACTGCAGTAGTACCTGGGAAAGAAAGAAGCTGCATGAAGCATTATTAGCTTAATTATTTTTTGACATTACATTGAATGTTTGCACTACTTTTGATACTCGGAAGTGAAAGATTATTACCTTTCCTGAGCTATGGCTAGCACAGGTTGGGTTTTTTATGTAGGCAGAGCAAATAGGCTGTGAAGATGATAATAAGCCTCACTAAAGCAACAGAATGTGCTCCAAGGATATTCACATTTGGTTTGAAGCATTTCTATTACAGAGAACCTCTCCTGTATTTTATTCTGTGAAACAGTTTACAGGATTTTGTCTTCCCCTTTCACTGATATTACAATCAGAAAGATTAACTAAAAATACCCTACCAAAAAATGAGAGTGGTGGAGCAGTCTGATTCAATTGTATTTATTCTGCATACTCCATGAAATTAGGACACAGTTAATCAGCAACTGTGCTTAATTAGTAAAAAACCTATTTAAACCTAATCATACAAATGGCCAGGGTTGCTGCTGCTTAATGGAGACTACAGTTCTGCTTAATTGGGATGTTCTCAGGTAATACAGTGGTTGAAACTGATGTTTTGCTCTGATGCTTTGGGCTCACGATAGCTCTCCCTCTCTCTCCCACTAGGAACATTTCACAATTGGATCTGACATAGCACCAAAATGCTACTCCCTCGCTGCCACCTTTCACCTCCTCACTTCAGCACCAGCTCTTTGCTGCCAGCCGTCCTGCTGCAGAACAGATCTGCTGCCAGAGGATGGGGACTGCTCAGGTGTAAGGTCTGCTGTCGGCCGCCTTGAGTGTTGAAACAGTGCTTTCCAGTAGTCGGAAGGACTCCATCATCAGCTGAAGGGTTCAGCAACACAGCATGGACCTACCTGTGACACCTACCACAGACCAGCAGTGATTACAGCCACCTGAATGTTTTCGGTGAGAAGCTTGAGGAGTTAGCAATTCCTGTTGCTGTGACTTCCTTAACACCTCCTGATTTTGTATTAGTGCTACCATACCTTGATCACTGGCCTGTGGGAAATGAGTCAGAAGCCTTAGCTGAGCCCCTAGAAGAGCCTCCCTCTCCCTCAAGCCTTATGTTGGCAGCCTCAGTGGGAAAGGGTCACTGAAGTATACAGGTGTTTTCTCAAACCTGCAGATGATCTCCCCAAATCACAGCGCTGTCACCCTGACAGGCAGAGCAAGGAATCATATCACAGAATAATAGATTGATTTGGGTTAGACATGACCTTAAAGCTCATCTAGCTCTACTCACCCTGCCATGGGCAGGAACACCTTCCACTAGACCAGGCTGCTCAAAGCCCTGTGCAAAGGAAGCTTACAAACTAGCTGATCTCTCGTGCAGAAATAACAAAAGCTGGCTCAAAGGACGACAGATTCTTATGGCCATTAAATTCACTGCAAATAAGTAAGAAAGGAGGATTTGTAAAGACAGCGTTTTAGACAAGATAGCAAAGCCAGAACAAAGTTTGCCCAGTACACAGGACTTGGCAAAGTGTCAGTATAACATGAGACGGCTTCACTTCCATCAACAAAGAGCTTAGGGCCACAGCAGAGTCTCTCTAATTAATTGTGCCCATCAACTGAAACTAGACCTGCCAAACAGCACCACACAGGTCCAGCCAACCCTCAGGATCAAGCAGCAGAACAACGTTGCAGCCTCTAACAGGGCAAGTTGGGAAGATAACACAAGACTCGGAAAATGCAGAAAAGGATGTAGCTCCGAGCTGCTTTGCAGTTCATCAGCTGTCTTTTGCAAAGGACTGAAATGGGGAGACCACAGCCAGCATTCGGTAACTGGAAATACATTTCAGGGAATATAAATATTGCTCTACTGATCCACCTTTAGATAAACTTTCTTACCATACTCCTTTGCACCTTTCGTGTTTTCTTCTGGCTTTTCACATTCAAAATGCCCAGTGCAGGCATTTAATGAAAAAAGGCTTTGCTTGAAACCGTGCCTGCACTAGTTCTTATATAAAGTTTCACTAGTACAACCCTGCTAAGTATCGATGTTCTTGGTGCAGGCATAGGAGGACAACAGAGCGGCTGAGGCAGAAATGAAACATCAGGAAAATATTGCTGCACAATAGCAGCAAGTGGAGGGAGCAGGAATGGCAGTAAGTAAGTGGGTAGGGAGAATGGAATACCAGAAAGGTTCAGAAAAGGGTAAGAGAGTAGAGAGATTACACACCAACCCTAACCCACCTCAGGAGCAGAAGGGATTTGGAGTGGTCATTTGCACAGGGCAAGGGTGGTGTAACGGTGACTGGAAACACCAATGTATGTGCACATATGCTTAGTGTACCCATTCAGAAGTGAAACAGCACTTGTCACTGTGAATATGTCTGGCTGGCAGGGAGTATCTGTGCAAGGTGATGCAGCGCATCTTGGGGTTCTTCAGTACATTGTTGGAAAACACTAAGCCCCTTCAACTGCCTCATGTACAACCGGATCCAAAACCTTGTCTCCCCCAGAAAGACCTGCTGGAACACATCAGGAAAAGGCAGCATCACTTCAGTGGTACAGAAACAAAGCAACACAATCATAAATTCCAATAGTGAGAGAATGCTGTGCTCCTAAAAACCCACCCCAACCCCAGCCTCCCACACTCTTGCAAGATTCTTGTCTGACCCACCAGATTTCACCACCTTTGCATCCACAACCTTGTTACTGCTGGTTCCATCCCCTTCTCACTTGCAGTGAAGGCCTGCAGGGGATGAGGAGACAGAATCAGCTCAGCCACATCAGCCCCGCTGGCCATGCAGGTGAAGGCAACAGTCGGACCCAGCTTCACTAAGCCACAGAGGGTCTGGGTACCTAACCCAAAGCGTAGCACGTCAGCCATAGCTAGTGCATTTTTGTGTGAGGGCACCATGAAGAACAGAAACGCCTACCCTGCAATAGCTGCAATAAACTCTGAAAATGCTGTAATACAAAAGATTTTCCTGCTGGTAACAAACACGGAACGATTTATATGCATAATGTAAAAAGCATGAAAACAACTGCGCACGACCACCATTTTAGAGAAATGCCTGGGTCTGTGAATGACTGCAAGCACAAAAGGAGTGGATTCAGAGGGAAAATTAAATGCTGTTTTGGCTCTCCTACAACCTTGCTGGCCACATGGTCTAGGAAGATTCCTTATCACAACTGCAATTTGGTTACCACTACAACAGTTTCAGGCTTCCAAGCAGCGGCTTGCTGGAGCTGCTGAAGTTAAAGACAAACCTATTTTTTTTTATGAATGATCATTAAACAGGATTGCTAAAGAAGCAAACTGTCAAAGTTGTTTCATTTATTTCTTAATATCACAGCTGTACAATTTTCATACATACAGCAGGAAATGCGCATTGGTTACACAATGGCATTTGGCTGCATTTCCAAGTATAATACAGTAAGTGCAACTCCACTTTAAAATGTACATTTATACAACTTAAACAAATTAAGGATTGCTACACTACTATCTGTGACAGTATAAAGCTTCATTTATGTGAAGTTTCATTACTAAACCACTTCCTGGTTAAATATAAAACATATTCAATCATTTTAAAATGGCCCTTGTGGTATTTGGCCAGCATATAAAATATTTGTTGGTAAAATTTAACCATTAACTTCTATTTTTTTTTAAAAAATAATCCTCTAAGCCTATTTAAACTCTTGCTATTGAACTGTTACACTGACACTTTGTAGCAGGAACCAAATTTTACCCTCCTTTGATTTGCTCTCGCACTGCTTATCGCTGAAAAGGAAGTTGCATTTCTAATGTATTGCAGCTTTATTCAGATACAACCAGATTGCTAAACTGTTTAACAATTTCGGCCAAAAGGTAAATAATATTTTTCATTAAAGAAACAAAATTGCATTGCAGAGATATTTGTCATCAAAATTTTAATGGGTAGAGTGCTACCAGCACTGAAAGAAAAGAGAAACAAAAAGAGCATTAATTTATCTTTTAAGACCCATCCACATATTCAGTTTAAACTCTTATAACTTTACTTTTGGAATACATTGGTCCACAGACCACATTCTTGTTACAGTTTACCAAATAAAAGCCAAAATTGCTTATTGCCGTCCCTGCAACAGGAATGGTTTAGTTTTAAACCTCCTTTAAAAATATACATTTTACAATCCTTTCACCTCAACAAAGGTGACACTGACAATAAATACACTGGTTTGGTGGTTCTGTTTTTATTCGCTTTGAAAAGTCTACAAACTACCTGTTGTAGGCCCTTTCTTTTTTAGACTTCTCCAATGCCTTGTCCATAGTTTTCTCGTTTTCTCCTCTACATTTGGGGCAGTACCATTTGCCCTTTGGTTTGTGATTGAGTCCCACACAGGAAAAGTGAAACCACTCAATGGGGCACTCATCATTATCACATCCTATCATTTCTCCATAGGAGACTTGGTTGCACAAGCAATATGTTGGCTCGTTAGGGTCAATAGGAAGGTCAGGAGGAGAAGCTTCCCTCTCTGCTTTTGCCTTAGATCGTTTCTTCTTCTTGGATGTCTTTGCTTTCTTCTCCTTAGGAGTTCCTGAAGTGATGTCATCATGATCATGGTTATTTGAGGCATTTTCTCGATTCTCGTTGTTCCTTTGCCTCCTCGATCTCTTGTTGTTGGGCTTTTCAGCCTGCGCGATTGTCTCATTCTTTGACTTATCTTGGCTGGCTTTCCCACTGTTACCAGTGGTGTCATTAGTCTCTTGACAGGTCTCAAACAGTTCTACGTGGCTGTCCACTTGCCTCGTTCTGTTCTCAACGAGCTCCACCATCTGACTGACGATTTGGATCTTCTCATCCCCCAGTTCCTGACTCCGAATCAAGGCTCTCTGGATGCAGTGCAACATTCTCCTCTTCTGCACAGCATCCGTCTCTCGTTTAAATTTTTCATAGTAATCATC
Organism: Psilopsiagon aurifrons; assembly: GCA_025447955.1. Classification (NCBI taxonomy): domain Eukaryota; kingdom Metazoa; phylum Chordata; class Aves; order Psittaciformes; family Psittacidae; genus Psilopsiagon; species Psilopsiagon aurifrons. Next base: position 17,206 of record JAOEHY010026130.1, read on the forward strand.
CAGGTCCTTCAGAATCTCTGCAAGGAAGAAATAAAAACTGTAAGTATTTTCAACAGAGATAACGGCAAAACAAAGCCTTCCCATATTTTTCCTTCCATGCAGCAACACCTTTTTGTAACGCACAGATTCCCTGAAGCTGATATCTGACAAGTGGCTGATGACTCCAGTAGGTTACATTAGTCTGCAGGAATAGGACCCAAATGCTGATTTAGGGAAAAAAAAACCAGCAACTAAATACCATTTAATTCACACTGACAATTCTTCCCTTCAAACTTAAATGTAATTAAAATTACCTAATTAATATA
>JAOEHY010026131.1:0-20547 GCA_025447955.1 Psilopsiagon aurifrons
AGGGAAGGGCAAGTAAGCCTAGTAATGAGGTACTCCCCTAAGTCTAGCACTGAGCAGAGGCACCAGACAGGCAGTGGGGCTATGCCAGTGTTTGGGAGGACCCATGATCTTAAGGTAGATGTGAGGCAAGCATCTATTTGTTGGTGAGCACCAGGAGGGACCTAATTGTGAGTTAGGGAGCTCTGGGGCATGTGTGGGGTCCCAGGATTGAGGCAGAGATATCAGAGAGCCAGCAGGTCAGCACCAGCTTTCAGTGCATGTATGAATGTGCATGTGCTTGTGACTTTGGAGAGTTGGAGGTGTTGGGCTGTGTGTGTGTGCATTCTTGCTCTTGTGACCTTCAATGCTGACCAGATAATGAAGAGACAGTTGACTGTCTGGGCTTGTGTTTACATGGGGACTGCATCTATGTACACTTGCTTGCGGCAATATATGCAACTGGACTGTGTGACTCTGAGAGTATTTGTGCGTCTGTGTACATGTCTTTGGAGTACATGCTCAACTTTGGTACTGGTTAAACCTGCAGACAGGAAAGTAGCAGTCACATGGTCTCAGTCTGGGCAGACACCCACTTAGGGCAGGAGGAAATCCTGGCTCTGGAGGTGCTGGAGGCTCACATGCTTACAGCGTTCCTTTGTACAGATAAAGGATGAAAAAGATAATGACTAAAATTACGATTTTTCTATTCTTTGAAGAATTTCAACATAAGAAAAACAAGCAACAAAGTATCTGATAAGAAGTTAATAAACACTAAAGTGAACCTTGTTCCCCTATTGCTGTGATGCCTATTTACCTATCATTTAATATCTGTCTTGGATACATCATAGCTGCCTTGAATCCATAAGTTTCCTCTTAAATTTCCCCCAGAATTTCCTAAGTTCTTCCACAGTACTTGCCTTTACCTACCATGGCTTTTGTGATCTCTTTAGTACTTTATGCATTTTTGCCTTCCTTTGCTTGTCTTACTTTATTTTTTGGCTTACCTGCAGCATAAAATAACTTTTTTTAGAAATTTAAAGAGTGAAGGTGGACCACCTTACTTTCAAGTTTTTATGTATTCATATTTGAATTGTACTCTAATGGATAAATTTGATAGAACTTAAGAATAAATTCACATTCTGTATCTTTACTGAATGTCCTGAGTTAAAGGCTGCTTTGTAGACAGTAGGGTTATCACTCTGCTGTGTCCTTTCCACAACATGCAGGCAGAATTAAAATTCATAGAAATGTAAGTGACTCATCTGGAGGATATAAACAAGTAGAGACAATACATGCAGTCCAATGTACAAAATTTACTTTTTACTATTTTCTCTAGGTGATATTTTAAAAGCTAGCTGTTCAATGGTATGGCCTTTTCTCAATTGTATAGCAGAAAAAAAGTAGGTATCTAACATTAAGAATATTTCAATCAAGAAACATGACAGGTTTGACATTTAAAATTTGAGGTATGTGACAGCCACAATAAGATACATCTTACGGCTACATCAGTGCATTTATATGTTTGCAAGAAGTCTGAATTGTGTCTTCATGAGCAGGTGGTGCTTTCAACGTGAAACTCTCCCAAAACCATCACTCATGTGAGAAAAAAATATATACTTTCATAGATGACAGGTTTTATATCAAGCATTACTTGAAAACAGTCAAAGATCTGATAAAACATTGTGCAGCAGCTCATATCTAGGTAAACATACCTCCAGATATTTACCATGGCAAACTGTGAAGACTATGTTTTATCAGTAGACGGAGTGAGGGTTTTCTTATTGGGTTTTTTTGGTGGCTTTTTTTTTTTTTTGGTTACTGTTATTTTTATGTTAGAAATGTGGAGAATAAGGCATGGACCTCTTTTCTGGTTAGGAAATGAAATCATTTATTTCCTGAAGGTCCAGGTTTGATATAGGCTATATGAAATACCTGCGTGTATGAGTGGCTTATACAATTGGTTAGCTATCACCGTCCACGTGGGTACTTTATCTTGTTCATTGGTTGATATCTTGCTCACTGGTTGCCTTGATTGGATGCCTGCTTCTCACTGTTGTCCCCTCACTGTACACTGGTTCCTTGCTTCTTTCTTCCTTCTTATCTTGCCGAACTTTCCCTGCAGCACTCCCCTATGGTCCCAAAACAATCCCAGCAGCATTCCCCTGCTATCTCAAAGCTCTCCCAGCAGCTAGTCTAGCTCAGAAAGGTCCTTTTCATCAAGGTCCTTTACACACACATTGCAATACACTTTTCATTTAAGGAAATAAGAATAAAGTTATCACTGAGTTATGTTCCAGGAGGTTTTTTGATCTCTCTGCCTGGGCATACATACTTCCTGTTCTCATAGAACTTAACCAAATAAAAATTAGCATTTTCTTATAATCAAAGAGAAATTAGTAAAGATGTAAGGCGAACCAGTATGAGATGTCTAATTCCAGTAATGCATGGAACCTGGACATAAATTAAAAATCTAAATACAAATTTTTCTCCCAAAGTCATGCTTAACCATTTGACTAAATCCAGAAATACTTACACAAGATGTGCACTGTAGCATCAATGAGTAGTATACCTCATCATGTTGAAATTTTATTATCCTAATGCCAGCTTGATATGGAAGCTATTCTTCAGAATAAACAGAAGTGATTCTAAGAATTTCCCAAACATAGTAACTGAAATATTATATTCTTACTTTCTCTTGTGTGTGTTCTCAGTGTAAAACTGAGTGAACTAGAGAATTTCAGGTGCTGAAGTAGAAGAGACTTAGAATTTATTTAAATTAAAAATCCGTTAGAAACTATCCAAAACCATAGAAAAGAAGTGGAAAAAGAGACTGAAAATCTAGCTAAATTAATAGGAGGTTATCACTTAAGAAGGGAACCTATGAATAATTGGAAAATAAATACTTTAGAAATATATAGGGAAAACATAAGATGACTAAAGCCTGGCAAAATGCTTTAAAATGGAAAAGACAAGACTGAAAATTTGAATGGCAGATAATAAGGCAGTTAATATATCACAACAGCATCAAAAGAGAGAGAATAGTTCCATTTTGGAAGAACTAATCAGATAATATCTCTGATAAAAGAAGTGCCACAGGACATAGCAGGTCCGTAACAATTAGTTGTATTAAGTCTGTTGAGCTGAAGATGACACTGCTACAGGAAGATACGACTGAAGAATATTTAAAAATGAGATATTTGAGAATTAATATGGGTTTTGAAAAAAGATATAAACAGAGAAGTATCGGTGTATGTGGGAAGAAGTCACTTTAGTGAAAGTCTCTCAGTCCAGGTGAACTACTATGAGATGCTTTGAAACACATTTTGAAAGAAAGAATGACATGGAGAAAAGACATCACAGTTCTATGTGGGTTTCAAAAAGGAAGTTCATGCTAGTCTTTAAAAGTTATTTTCTAGACAAGAATAAAGCAACATTAGTCCGACATTTTATGTGGCTTTTCATGGAAAATTGTAAGTGAAGGCTGTGAATATGGGGATTTGCACAGTAATGTAGAGTGTATAAAAAGCTATTTATGTTGAGGAACAAGAACAACTATGATTTGTGCTGGAACAATATCAGACTAGAAGGAAATATCTGCTGGAAGTTTTCAATCATCTATTTTGGGAAACAACTTGTTTTTTATTCCTGTTACGGAGTTAAAATTTACAGTGAGAAGTTAAATTTTCTTGTTAACATAAATTTGGGAGATGTTGAAACAGAAGATGTCTGAAATGTAATGCAGAAAGGCCACAATGAACTTAAAAACCTAGCATCAGTAAAAAAAATATTGTCATGCCTAAGGCATCTATTGATTGATTGATACTCTAAAGAGTGATATTTAATGTGCTTGATGCATACCTATCATGTTCACATTTACATCATTTACTTAAATGTCTAAAATGTTTTTGAGTTATAGTCAACTAGAGCTGGGTTATGTACTAGTGCTGATGTGAATGCTGCCCTATGCAGCGATATTCTTGACATTCAAAGTTGGGGGGAAATAGAGAGCAAATATGTGCACCTGTGTTTCTGTGAGTGTTATGTTTGATGAACAGTACCACTTATTAGCACACCTACCTGACACTCAGCGTTGCAGTGAATGAATGGGCTTTCTCTTTGCCCTACTCCAAAAACCTTGATGGAAGATGCAATCAAGAAAATACAGATGGATTTCATAGCAGATAAACATCTCTTCTGGCGGCTTTCCTGGCACCTTTCTAGGCAACAGGTTAAGGTTTATGAACTCTATCAGCAACATGTTTTTCTTGATGATGCCATTCAATTGGAAGCTACTTTGCACATTTATGGCTCACCAATGATATATTCCTCAGCATATCTGCAAAGTTATCTCTAGCTTTCCAGAATTAGCAGGCTATGGGTATTATTCTACTTCTCTTTTACGAAATCAGATTTGCATAAGGATCGTGAGCAGATATATTTATTTTTTGAAAATATTTTATGATATGCATATTATCTGAAATAGGTGATAAAACATCATCATTCTTCTACATTTTCATTGCTATAAAGTCAAGTCTATTCATTCTATAAAGTAAAAATACAATTTTTGGAGTTGTACCTCTACCTAATTATGGTTCTAAAAGGTACTGCAGATTAAGCACACAACTGAATTACTTAAGAGGATGGGGAAGTTGGTCATGGGGGAAGTATCTACACACAAATCTAATACAAAGCTACTGTTGTTGGAGACAGAATACAGGGCTGGGTGAAACTTTTGTTTGCCTCATTTTTATGCTGTTATATTGTCATCAACTACGCTTTCATCTAATTTTAAAAGCATTATTTCAGAAAACTTCTGCTATAAATTTTTGCATGTCTTTGGATACAATACCAATTTACTAGTGAGTATAGAGCAATGTGCCTCCCAAATCCACTGCCTACTAAGAAGGCTGATCAAGCAATGAATCTTATGAATAAAGCCTGTTTAGTTTGAAATGCATGGGCTGCCAGGTTACCCCATCAAAGACAAGAAAATGAAATAAGTTTGAGTCACTCTCACATTTCATTGTATTTTAAATTTTTCATCGAAACTATTTTTATTGCATGCTTCAATGAACCTGAATCCTAAAATTTTCCATCACTCACCTCAAGAAAAGAATATGGAAAAAAATTGATATGCATGGTACTTTTTTTCCTGTTTCAGAGGAGATAGACCTTTCGTATTGTGCATTTTTAAATCTTCTTGAGAGCATGTGAGCTGAAAAAAAAAAAAAAAGCAGAAGATTCAAGCAGATATAACTGACGCTGAAACTCACAAATAGTTTTGAAATCTTAATGCAATTAAATCTCACTCAAAATCAATTTTCATTACCAATCCAGAGGTCTGTTGCCTTTTTCAAGATGGTACCTTGAGGCTCATAAACCTTTTTATATTCCTGAGCCTAGCTTAGAGTTTTCTTTTTTGCTTGGACATGTGTTTACCTTTGAAATATTAAAGAAAGAAGGCCTATCAACCCCTGCTCTCAAATCTTTTATTAGTTTTATCTTTATTCTGTCATTTGGGAATAGGAAAATAAATATCATTTAACATCCTGCCAATGCTCGCAACTGTTGTAAAGCACTAGAAGGAAAGAACCAGCATTTCAGGACTACATGCCATGTTGAAATATAAGCCTAGTTAAAAGTATAGGCATATCTTTCTTGGGTATTTGCTATAATATATGTGAGTGTGTATGTGTATGCATGAGAAAAATAAGAGAAAAGGAATTTGTAATCTGAAAATAGTTTAATAATTAGAAACTTATTATCAGTATTTAGAAATAACTTCATATATAAATTTTTCCATGATCAACTTTTTCATATCTTCTAAAAACCTATTATTAATAATAATTGATATGATAACATTTTCTTCCTTTATTTCCAAATAATTTTAGAACACCATGTCCAACCCTTCCTACTGATGCATAGTTTTTGACAAAACCAAGATGGCAATAAAAGTGTGATTACATAGCTAAATTCCTTGTCTCTAGCACCCAAACAACATACTTTATAATGACTGACTGCTTCACTAGTATCTTTTTGAGGAATGCAAGTAGAACTCTGTGGTTCAGAAGAAAATCTTTGCCATAGTAAAACACATAATCTGATTTACTGAAGAAATGTATAGAAAAAAAGAAGACATTGTAACTTCTCAAAGGGATATATATGTGCATTTTACACATATGAGCTATCAGATGCTTTCAGTAACAAAAACGGGATTGAGTGGATAGTGTGAGCAGAACAACCTAAAACTACATTATTGTACGTTTGTCATCAGCACCATCTACTTTAATCCTAGATGTTCATTAATGTGGCAGCAGACCAGCCAGCCTGTTATAGCTGCTGTGAAGAGGGTACAGTGTCTGATATAATTAATTATGCCTCTTCCATTTTCTCTCATCCTCACAGCAAAAAAAACTAATGATGTCCTGTTTTCCAGAGTTATCATCTACGGTTTTGTCAATGATCAGTTGCATCTAAGTGCTATTATCAAATAGCACAAGAATGAATAACAACTTAATTGCAGAGTTATCTTATCCAAAAGTTATGCATTTGTTAAAAGGTGGGGGTAGATATGCCTTTTGAGACCTGGCTCATTAATTACAAGAAGACCCTAATAAACAAAGGTGTAAAGTCTGCATTAGTTATTCAGACAGGAATGAAAGTTTGAGAACACAACAAGCAGAGACTGTTTCTCCATACCAATGAGCTAATGTGAGGATCAGAATCTTGTTTAATGGGAAAATTTATATTGTGGAAGTATTAGTCTTTTTAATAAAAGCAAGGTCTTCAGACTCTTGCTTCTAAGGGATATACAAATTGCCTGTTTAAAATATCAAGCTAAAATATATTATTAAAGGTCTCACCTAAATCTAATTGTTTACATGTTATAGAGCCAATACTAAATCTTAACTTTTCAATTTTTTTTTTCAATGGTCATCCGAATTTCCAATTCTTTTAATTTCCCACAGACTCACCTTGAATAGACTTCTCAAATGGAGTTTTGTGTTTTCATAAAGCAGACACAATAATTCCCGCTTTCCTAGTAAAACAGTTCTTGGTATCAGATAGGAAGGCAGGACATGAATGAAAGATGATTTTTTGCCTTTCATTACCTTGTTAATATAAAAGTAGATAGAGAATGCATCTTATGACAGTTTTAAAATACTGGTTTTAGAAGTTTTTCTGTATTCTTAAACATTAGTCATACTAACTTTTAAGTATTACCCACAGTTTCTGTGATATTGCAGTAGAATATTGTGATGAAGCTAGGATATGAGAGGTAAGAGCTCTCTAGGAAATATTAACATTTAAATCAGAATTCTTAGCCAAATGCTACAGAATCATCGGTATTATTGGCATAATAAACAGTCAAAATTATGGAATCTGACAACCAGAATATACTCAGTTTAATGACATAATTATTCATTCAAATGCCTTTCATTTATTTATTTTAAATTGCTCTGTTTTGGATTAAAATTAGACAAGATTCTGATGAACAGAATTAAATTGTATCCCAGTTTTTAAGTGTTTCTGTAGTTTAAAATGGAACTCAATTAGCTATGAGCCAGCAAAAAGAAATCCTATTTTGTGGCATGATAGTTTAAGACTCAAACAGTAGGAAACAAATGGAATGACAAAAAAACCCACCAAAACCAAAACCACTCCAAAACCAACACCCCAGCAGTTGCAAAATAATATTCCTTAAAGCTCACTTAATTCTAATCTAATTGAAGTCAATAATTACTTAGCTCTTGAGAATCCTTTAAGTTGAGAATTGGGTTCAGAGGATCTTGATGTAAGTTTTCCAGTACATAACAGCTGAATGTTAGACCAGAAATACTGTGGTCAGTTTACTAAATCTGGGCCTTGATGACTGTCCATTTTTTATTTGATGATGATAAAAAATTCAAGATTGCCTCTGACTCTCCCTTCTGCATATCTTTTCTTTAAAGGAAATGGGTAAGAGCACTACAGAGTCCCAGGTAATGCCATACCGACCACTGCAACCCCGAGACTACCTAACATCTTTTCATCTTTCAGTGACAGCAGTAGGAGCCCACAGACATTGCCTTCTGCTGAGAGTTTAAAAGCACTTCTTCACAGCAGTGCTTTCTCCTTATCACACTAATTTCTATGGGACAACGTCAGTCCCCCCCCCAGAGGAAAAAAAATGCTCAGCCATTGCAAGAGTAAAAGTTTCAGAATGCAAGAAGAACTTCATTGTTTCAGAGTCAGAAGACTATGACTCCCAGCACTTCAGTCCCTCTGAATCTTCTCAGGATAACCACAGAACCACACAAGAAAGAGATAAAGATTTGACCAAAGATCAGCAAAAGAAGCTTCCGACATCTTCAAACAATCTTTCTGACTCTGCACAAGCTCAGGCCCATCCTAGTACATGAGATGTTCCTGAGACATCGCCATTAGAACTGTTAGAAATATTAGAACATTTTCTGAAACACTTTCTGTAGTCCAGGAGACTTATCCATAATGGCTGCAGCAAGAGCCATCTTTTCTCATTACATCATACCTATTTAAAAGATGATTCTCACTACATTTTTCTACCTTTCACGAAGAATATCAGGCTCTAGAAATTGTGCTTCCGTTTTTATCCATATATCATAATTATCTCCCTGCTAGAGGGTCCTTTCTACTGCAGTTTCAAAACTAATTTTTCTGTCCTCCTCCACCCAATGTGAAAGAACCTTCTCATGATCTCAAAGCCAGATCAATCCACACTTAATACTTTTTCACACATTTAGTATGTTAAAAAGTACCGCACATGTTACTGATCTTTAACATTCCCAAGGTGGTTCCAATATTGCTTCTACATATCATTTGTCTAAATGGTGTTGCAAACTTTCATTTTTAAAAACAAAGAAAATTTGAGGAATCTGTCTAGTTTTTAAATTATTTTGAAAAAAAAGGCCATATAATAAGGAGAGATAAGTTTAGGATTTGACTTACAGACCTGAAATGCTGTGGTTTGGATTTCTTTTAAAACCTATCCTTTATTATAGGCTTAGATCATCAAAGCAACTACAATATTACCAACATACTGAAAAATACATTCTGAAGACCTTCAGGCATTAAAAACATGTTTCAAATTTATAGAATAGTAGAATAGAATCATAGAATAGTCAGGGTTCGAAAGGACCTTAAGATCATCTAGTTCCAGCCCCCCTGACATGGGCAGGGACACCTAACACTAAACCATGCTACCCAAGGCTCTGTCCAACCTGGCCTTGAAAACCACCAGGGATGGAGCATTCACAGCTTCGCTGGGCAACCCATTCCACTGCCTCACCACCCTTACAGGAAAGAACTTCTTCCTCACATCCAATCTAATCTTGTCCCGTTTAAGTTTGAACCTGTTTTAACCCATTACCTTTTGTCCTGTCACTACAGTCGTTAATGAAGAGTCCCTCCGCAGCATCCCTATAGTCCCCCTTCAGATATTGGAAGGCTGCTATGAGGTCTCACGGAGCCTTCTCTTCCCCAGAATGAACAGCCCCAACTTTCTCAGCCTGCCTTCATACGGGAGGTGCTCCAGTCCCCTGATCAACCTCCCGGGCCTCCTCTGGACTTGCTCCAACAGTTCCATGCCCTTTTTATGTTAAGGACACCAGAACTGCACACAGTACTCTCACAAGAGCAGAGTAGAGGGGCAGGATCACCTCCTTAGACTTGCTGGTCACACTCCTTTCGATGCAGCCCAGGATACGATTGGCATTCTGGGCTGCGAGCACATGTTCATTTTCTTGACAACCAACACCCCTCAGTCCTTCTTCACATGACTGCTCTGAATCTCTTCTCTGCCCAACCTGTAGCTGTGCGTGGGATTGCTCCGACCCAGGTGCAGGACCTTGCACTTGTCATGGTTAAACTCCATCAGGTTGGCATCAGCAAACGTCACAAGCATGTCAAGGTCCCTCTGGATGGCATTCCTTCTGTCCAGCCCATTAACCGAACCACCTAGCTTGGTGTCATCCGCAAACTTGCTGAGGGTGCACTCAATCCCACAGTCCATGTTACCAACAAAGATGTTAAACAAGACCAGTCCCAACACTGATTCCTGAGGGACACCACTCGTTACTGACCTCGAGCTGGACATTGAGCACAACTCTTTGCGTGTGGCCATGCAGCCAGCTCTTTATCCACCGAGTGGCCCACCTATCAAATTGATGTCTCTCCAATTCAGAGACAAGGATGTCAGTGAGAGAGCGTCAAATGCTTTGCACATGTCCAGGTAGATGACATCAACTGCTCTACCCCATCTATCAGTTCCATAGCCGCATCATAGAAGGTCACCAAATTGGTCAGGCAGGATTTGCCCTTAGTGAAGCCCTGCTGGCTGTCATCAAGCATCTTGTTGCTTTTCGTGTGCATCAGAATGCCTTTATATTCATAGTGATCTATTCTCAGCATATGGTAAGTCCTGAAAAACTCAAATTTAGTTGATATTGCTGAAAAGAACATAAGGAACTAGTCATAATCCCTCATCTGCTGTGGTTCTTTGAACCAGTAAATAGTCATACTAAGACACTGAGTAATCATTCAATTATTAGCTGAGTACCTTTACTCTTTTGCATCATAAAGACATTTAGCAACAAAATGAACCGAGTTCTGTAATGATTTCTCCCTAGTAAAATAATGTAGCATTTTCTTTGTTTTTGTTGGTTTTTTTTTGTAAGGAAGGCCATTTTTTGGTAAATCTTTTTTTTTTTTTTTTGTTGGAGTTCACTATTACATTTTTTTTAAGTAAAATTATCCTTTTAAAGTGAAAAAAGAGGTAGTAAGTTTTTTTTTATTGGGTTTACTTCTATTTCAGTAGGTAATGGAAATATTTTTGCTGTATTTTATTACCTAGAAACAAAAAAATCTATTAAATTGTTTATAAGTCTTTAAAGGAGGGAAAAAAATATCTTACCAGAGTGTCACCTGGAAAATTGTTCTTTTTCTCATCAGTTCCTGTGTTACTACATGAGTTTTACAATTTAAATATAATTATTGAAGAGCAATGTGTGTTTGCTAAACAAGATAGTCTACATTATTAAGATCTGTAGTAGTCACCACTAAACGCTATAACATGATCAGATAAATCAACACCGAGCTATTTTCACAGTAACTTTATGCAACAGTTGCACAATAAAATTTTTATCTCCTGACTCGGATACTTGTTTTAGAGCAGTTATTCAATAAGTCTACCAACATGTTCAGTCTTTTGGGTCAAGAAAACAAGGTTCTTTCTCGGCAAGGTGAAAACCAAACACATGTTTACTGCTTTCATATTGCCATGTATCTATTGCATATAAACAGTGATTTACATCAATATGATGTCCAGAATTCAAAATTATGGCCTTTTCGGTCATTCAGCTTTATCCATTTGTATGGATCTCACATGGTCTCCTTCTGATTTCAGGTTCTTTGTGGTGCTGACTAGGCATTGTTTGTCTGTGGCCCCAGGAGAAAATTCTGAATTGTCACAGACCTTCTTTACAGTGTTACGAGCATTTTACATCTTGTTCTAACTTTAAGGAAATGGTAAAGTCACCTATCACTTCAGACTGATAAATCCCTGTCAGTTATCAGTGTTTATGCAATGGCTAAATTCACTGTTGTCACACCAAGTACTCATGGCTGATGAAATAAATCACAGACTACAGAAAGCCAGGAGAAAGCACATAAATTTGCAGCACAAATTATTATCTCTCTCTCTCTGCCTTTTTCTGCATGATAACCAAACCATAACTATCAATAATTGCCACATTAGAGTGGTCAGTTAATTTCAGATATATTGAAGTCTCATGCCAACACTTAAACATCTTCAGATAACAGAAGTGAAAGTCCTGCAATTAGCAGTAAGGCAGGTAGAGAAGCAATGATAGCTAAAGTGTAGCTGAGGGAGGCTGACCATCATCTAGTTAAATTTTCTGATGTAATGGTTAGCTTAGGAACATTTATTAATGAAGTTAGCATAAAGGGTAGTAAATTCTTCTATGGTTGAAAAACAAATGGTTAAAGATTGCTGGAAGTCTAACATGTAAGTAGTAGAATTTTTATTTATGCATACCTGCGTATGAACATGACAGGACAAATAAAGTACAGAAGCCAAATGTATGGTGTCATAGCCATTTTTGAAACAGTTGCAACTGGCTAACTGAAGAAAATTGTTGAACTGCCATTAGATACAAATCTGGAATACAAAGCAGATAATTACTGCATTATAATTATCGATGAATACCAAAGATGTTTCATCCCTTGTTCATCTCGCTTTTGATTTTCTGTCATACCCTGAGGTCTGTTTATTTCAACAGAAGTTTTTCTAATTTGACAGAGTTTTTTGTCAACTGGCCAAAAAAAAAAAGATAATGAAATCATGCCTACATAATTTTATTTCTGCAAATGTTGCCCTTTTCAGTTCCTACATTGTTAGTAGGACTATAATTCATGCTACCTTGACAGCATGATGACTATCTGTCATTAAACCAAAAATTTTGATGCTGTTGAACTTTGCAGTGAAAAAATTCAAAAGTTTGTGTTTTTTGTTTTTTTTTTTAACTCTACCAAGCATTTATTTTCCATAGCATCAAATTACATTATTTTAATGATAACTTTGAAGACAAAGTCTGCATGATAGCAGTTCAATTTGAGACTAATACCTGGCACTAAAATTTATTCAATTTTTTAAGCTTAGCTAAAGTGTAAACAAGAAAAATATGATATTTTAATAGGATTTTTCAGGAATCATTAGTAGCAGATAGTATTGCCAACTGAAACAGTTCCCAATTTCCACACTAGATTACTAGACATCCAGATTGTCACTTGAGCATAAATTCACATGCTAGTTTAAATTGGTAAATGTATTCATCCAAAGAACTGAAGTTCTATTTCTCATGAATTTTATTTTCCAGAGTTCATTTTGGAATTAATAAACGAAATTTTACTTCACTTCACCTTTATACATACTTATGACAATATATTTACAGGGTATCAATTGGTAGAAGCCTGTAACTACTTGCAATAACTAAATGTCTTGACTTCTCTCTTCATGTTTCAATAATAAGGAAAACATTTGATAATGGGGGCTAAATACCGCACGTTTATGACCTAAATTACTTCATATAAAACTGAAAAATATTATCATGCCTATGCTGAAGGACTTTGATCTGTAGAGGTGCCACAGAACATATTGATAAACTCTTGCTTATGTCTTACATTTTTTTCTGATCAAATATGACCATCGTATGTAAACTGTGAGGCTCTTAATAGCAAAGGTGTGATTCTCTCCAAGTAAAAAATCGCTAAACCTTAGCACTTATGACAAAATACTCTATCATTTTAAAATCTCTACTGAATTTAAAACAACTGATCAATCTGAGATTAGTTACTAACTAACATGGAAATAAAATCTTGAAAACATGTAATAGGACAAATTATCTTTTGAGTCTACCTGCAGCTACAACATACATCATAAGACCCACAAAAATATCTGTATTTTTTCCAAAATAATTCCTTATACATATTTAACTATAAAATTATTCATTAGTGACAAGAAAATAAAATTCAGTTTCATATTTTCATCTTCTGCTGCAAACTATGAGAACAATGTGAAGTGAAAGTATCATTATCAGTTTCATTTAATACATGATTGTAAAAATATGATTTCTAATGATGCCTTTTTTTCTACCACATTCTAAGATATTCAATAAGGATGAAAATTCCCTTACTGAAAATCAGATAAAGAAAGTACGTTTTCTTTTCTTTTCTGTTTACAATGAAAGATAATGATGCATATCCCGCCTCCCAGTGTTTGTCGCACAAACACTTCCATCCTAATTTACAAAAAATCTTCAAGCCTCATCCCCATTTTACACTGAATCTTCCAGTACAGAACAAAAAAAAAAAAGATGTAAACAACTTCTTCATTACTGGGAAAGACAATTTCCCATTTAATGTAAACAAAAGTGATGTTGTGTATTCATATGTGGAATCATATAGGAGACATAAATGAAAATATATTAGAGAAAAATGGAAATTATTAATATGCTTATCTTCCAAACATATGTGCAAACAAGTATTTTTCAGAACAACTAAAACATTCATATTGCTAAAACTAATATTCAAAATAAAAAGAGAAGATGGAGGAGACTGTTGCTTATGAGTTACATTTACCACAAGTGAACTTTAGGGCAGACTGTTTTCCCATTATCTTTAGCCCATTGAAGCAGCTCATGCTGACACTTCTAAAGCGACACAGTTCTCTGTACCCTGACAGCTTGTGACAATGGTTGGACAACTCTACACTGATTTCCTAAACCATTAGGTACTCAAAATACTAGAAATGGATCAGTACTTTCTTGTGCAGAAACATAACAATGCAAATCGAAATGCCCTCTGGAATGGAGTGTCCAAGAGTTCTTACATAACCCAGAGTCAGATGTATCTGGGGGAAAAAAAAAAAAAAACAATGAGAAAAACAAACAAACAGACAAACAAGCCTCTCTTAGCAGGCAAAGACTGAGCTTTAATGTTTAAAGTTCTAAAACAAAAAATTGTGAGGTTTTGTATAAAAAACCCTTGAAGGTTCTGTGTAAATGCTTTTCTTGCTCAGCATTTGTGATGGCTTATGAGCCTGGCTAATTAAACTCTACATGTTTAACAAGTTCTGGAGGTTTTTTTGGGGGGAGATTCTTTTGAGTTTTAGTTTTTTTTGTAGTCATATCTTTTAACTGTAAATTAGCCAATGTAATAACATTATTCTCTAGAGTTTATTTAGTCCGGGAAAAACAAAGTCCTTCTTTCCCATCCTATCATCCTTGTCCTGAAGTTCAAAAATAGAAAATAACTCCTGAAATTCAAGAACAACAAAATCTCTGATTATGTAATTTTAAAGAGTATACATTTTTTAGAAAAGGCAGTACTATAAGCAAAAGTTAAAGCACAGCAATCAACAGATAAACTTTGCATTCTTTTTTTAATTTGTCCAAATATTTCATTAGTTATAACAAAGGGATTTGCTTTCCAAAATGGGCATTTACATTGCAACTACAGATGAAGTCTGTGATAATATCCAGAACAGCCTATTTCAGAAGATACCAGGAAAGGCTGATGAGTTTTATATGTATAAAATATCATGAATGTACATAAAAGCTTTATCATGTATCTTGTTTGGTGTATTTATCTAAAACAAAAATAACTCAGGTATGCTAAAACAAATTCTATCTTGTTTTGCCACTGTTGTCAGAAGTAGAACAAAGTGACAAACAGGTGATACAGAGGACTAACAGTGATGCAATTAGATTTAATACAGAAGATATACATATATAACATGGAAATCAATGAAAGGAATTATAGATCTCTGTGGCAGGAATAAAATTCATCAAGATTGATGCTTGCAGGTTGTCATACCAGAGTCCTCTGGACTGCAGTACCAGGGAAGTGCTTTCTCCCTTTGGGTTTATGCCCAATAGCCTGGGATTGTGACAGGATCCTGGGATGGTCAGAGCTTTGAGGAGGCTGTGCCAGGTGTCTCCCCACAGAACACCATAAGGGTTTGAAATGAGGAAAACTAGGTTTATTAGGGTAAGAATGAGAGTCACATAGAAAAATCTCAAAGCAAGTAGGTGAAGCAAACCAGAAAATAATAATAATTTAAAATGCCTTATAGTCTATAAGGGCAGTTATTTTCCTCACACCACACTCTGGCTCCAGGGTGTTCCCTTGGCCTGGAGCTCTTCCTGTCTGCTGGCTGCTTGTGCCAAAATGTTTCTCTGTCTCTGTGGCAGCACCCAAGGAAGCTCCATCAGGGAAGGAGCAATCTATCCTTTCCTCCACAGGGTCCACCTGAGCTGCCTGGTCCTTACAATGAGCATATAGTTATCAGGAACAAAGAAGCTGGTAACCAAATATGGTTAATTTTTAGGTCTGTTATCATTACCGCTTGGGACTGTTAACGCACAGGTAAAGGACAACTAGATACAAATTCAAGATAAATCGTTAATACTAAGGAATGTAATATAATATACCATCCTTTATTTAAAAAAAGAGACTTTAATTGCTTTTAGCAACTGACACATTTTTTTACTGAAGTAGTAAATTTGACAGTAAAATTATTCAGGCATGGTGTTGGATTTCTTTGCTTGCATGTGTGTTTAAAATTCATATTAGGAAAAGAAATTACACGATTCATGTAAACAGGTTTATTTGTAGAAAAATTCTTCCTGACCCTCTGTGTTGGCATTGATTTGAAATTGCTGCTTGCAAAGGAAATAAATTATGCACCATAGATAACTTATCAAATCATATCCTATAAATATTACCAAGGAGCCTTGTTACAAACTGATAAATCAATAAAGGATTTTCAAAGAAAAATTAGAATCTCTTTACTTATGGAAAAGAAACTAGTGAATAAAACATAAAATAAGATATCAATCCCCAAATTTTTCTTCTTGCACAAAGCAGAAATTTGATTATATCTGAGATGCAAAAAAACCCTAAAGCTGCCTTTTAAAAATAAATAATACATTTAAACTATAACAAGGTTTATATTAATAAGCAGTAGAAAATATCAAAACCTAAAGATGCCTCATTAAACATTTAACTTCTTAAACCATAAATAAAACATTAGTATGAAACAAAAAGGGGAAAAAAAAGATAAAACCGCTGGTTGCATTGCACCTGCTGCCTATAATCTGGGAACATTCTAAACTCTCTAGGACTGACTGTCTTGCTCATAATAATTCTGATTTATAATAAAAATAACTCATCTAAAGTCGGAGAAAGTGTGGAAGGTTAAAGTACCTCCATATTTACCCAACATTTGACTAGACCTTCTAGTGAAGATTTGAAAACAAGCAAAAATAAGCTTCCCCATGGTATTTTATTTTCCGTCATAACAGCAAAAGGAACTGAAAGCTGAAAGCAAGCCAAAGTGAAGAAATAATATAAAACAATAAATACAGACTTAAATATCATTCATGTTTTCTTTGTGTTTTGAGCAAAGTGTTTTTAATGTAAAACTAGATAATAAGATTGTTGTTTGACCTTTTAATGTGAATCAGGAGGGTACCTATAAGAAGTACCCTTCTGTATAAGAACAAAGTATAAGAACAAAGATTTAACTTTGTTAATCAAAACATACAGTCTATGATTTTATGATTCTATGATTTAGCAATACTGTGTGAACTGGAGCAATTTTTTTTAGATAATTTTTCAACTGACTTTTAGTACTGAAATACTTCCCTGGGCAATTGTGCCAATACAGCAGATACCTTAAGACTGTCAGGATTCATTCATGCTCCCTGATATCTCACTACATGCCAAAATATGTCTGTAATTGTACCCCATCATAGGACTATAGCTATTCTATGCCACCCCTAACCACTTATGGTGGCATCTTTGCTTTTGACCTATGCAGATAAAATGAGAAACCACTGCATTAAACGTGGTGAGATCAAGAGAAGTATTTAAGGAGTAACCTACCTGGTAAGGTGTCCTGGCTCATGGATTTACCATGCCTTTTGCTATTATCCATCTGTTACTTATTTACATAAAACCCACGCTTAATTTATACTCGATCCCTTCAGTTTTCTTTTTCTGTGATTTAGGTGTGCTTTGTGAAGATTGGAATCTTTTCTGACAGCAGAGGTTCTGCATTTATCTGTATACCCAATATTTCCTGGTAACTAAATGACTACCAGCTGATTTGCCAGTGCTGGGCTCAGGAGCAAAATCTGTTTATTTATATTTCCTTTATGTTTATGTTTTATCCTAGAGATGTTGTATAACTAAGAAACATTTTGATTTTTGACTA
Source organism: Psilopsiagon aurifrons (assembly GCA_025447955.1). NCBI lineage: Eukaryota > Metazoa > Chordata > Aves > Psittaciformes > Psittacidae > Psilopsiagon > Psilopsiagon aurifrons. The sequence goes on from JAOEHY010026131.1 coordinate 17,795, forward strand.
ACTTAACAAAATTACTGCAGATTCCAAACAGCAACATATACCCACAACACCATGTTCAAACAAGCATCTTTCAGCTGTCACAACAGCAATAGTATGGCATGACCAATCACCAAAAACCTACAATGGAAGAAGGCTCAGAGAAGATGGACACAGACAATGTGCTTGTGATACTCAGGGAAGAGTACAGGGAGTGACCACAGCTGTTGTAAAGAAAGCTGTACTTAGCTGAAAAGAGACCAGAGGGTAGCCTTTCTTTTAGATAAACAGTTGAGCTGATCAACTGTGTAAATGGCTTACCTGCAAGGTGTGAATGTCTTTCTGATCCACTCAGACCGGCATAGGAGAAGTGCTCAAACTAACAGAGTACAACAACTGAGCAACCAACAGAAAAAATTTTGAAAACAGCAATGAGCTTGAGCTGGCTTGAGCCCATGTACTCCTTCCCAGTAGCTGAGGGTGCCCAGTATCATGACAGTTAGTGTATAGGGACTAATGATGGGAATCGTGTTTGTAATGTGGTCCAACTCTATATTGCAATTGATATCTTGTGCTTGTATTGTGACTTCAGTACATGGCTGCATATTCTGCTAAATAAAAATCCCATTTAACATCCAGTATCTTTAAATAAGTAAATTATGTATCAAAACCTTAGACCTTCCTCATCTAGATCATCTAAAACAGCCTAGTCAGAGAGTACTAGATTCTGACACAGGGGTGAAATAGCTGACAGATTTGTTAGCTGCAGAGTAAGATACCTAATTACAGGAATGATCTTCTCCTGAGGTGGTTGAGAATTTGCTTTGAAAAGATCATAACATGCACTTGGTTGACAATTAGTAGCACGATATTCTCAATGATCTCCTGGCAAAACTCCCTGTATGAGGAACTTAGCTTTAAAGTTCTGGATTCTGCTATGCCCCATCAGCTTAGATTAAACTGTATCTTCATTTCCATTTCTCAGTTTCACATTTTCCTAAAAACTATTGGCCTGATCTTGCTCATCTTCTTTATCTTCTTTTTGCCAGAATTCACAGTTGCATATCTGCAATTATTGTTAATGTTTATAAAAAGTTGGTGGTTTTTTTTGTTCTGATCTTGGTTTGGTTTGGGTTTTTTCTTTTCAAGATTTTATATATGATTAATTTTTACATTCTCAGAATAGTGATTCTCTGAGCTGAGACCCACTTTTTGAATCAACAACAGTAATAATGATTTTATAGAATTTGATGTTGAAGAATCTGGCTCAATTTCCTATCCACAAGGAGTATTAATGTCTTGGCAGCAGTGACTAGGCCAGCTTTGCATCTCGGAGCCAATACATTGTTACTCAGCGATAATCACACTGAGCCAGAATCTCTGCCTTGCCGGTTAGAAAACACAGTACAGAGGCGAGGTGGACAGTGCCCAAAAATGCCACCTGTTGGATTCACTATTTTTTGGCTGTTCTACAAAGTCTACCTAATACAAACTGAAACACACCGGCTGATCCCTCCAGTGCCATTGTTCTAATGTGATATATTTCCACTTCAGGGAACAGGACAAGACTCTAGGTACATCTGTGTCAGCTTTGTTCTGTCTTTCAATGAGGCAAATTCTGTGGAAAGTCATCCTGCAGAAAAAGGAAAGGAGCAGATTACACATATTACATTATGGAGTTATAAGATATCAAAGATTTTTAGGCTTGTCAAGATATTGGAGGGTTTATTCCCACTCCCACCTCTTAAAATTCCAAAATACCAGAAGCCTGTTATTTATAGTGAAAAGGCAATTTAAGGTAATAAAGTCTGATTAGTTCATTTTATTCAAAAGATTAATTTTTTTTCCTGAGAATATTCTTCTTTATTCTTAGAAATTAGTTTGGAACCCACCTGATTGTACATGGTACACAGAGGTATGACTATTATGACCTGGTTTAGTTCCTTTTCGTCTGTTGATGACCACAGATTATTTGTGGTTGCAATATTCATAACTTAACTGAAAAAAAAAAAAAAGGGACATACGAATAATCAACACAAGATCACTTAAAATGAGCCAACAGCTAATCTATCTGCGAGTAGCTAGAATGAAAGCAATTAATTCTAGTATAGCTATACATGCTATCAGAGCAATCTCATTTCACAAGGACATTTCTATTACCATATTACATCATCTATTCTGAAAGATGTATGAAGCAAAAAAATCAGTTCACAATAAATCCTCCAAAACTGGACCAACAATAAACCATAACAACGGTTTATAAGAATAAGGCTGTATGGAGATACGTTTTAAATATAGATTTCAGAAACCCTTTTATATGTCTTCTAAAAGAACTTCTATGTTTTATAGGTACTTTTGTGAAGCAAGTAACCCCTATGTATTAGCTCTCCATGAAGATACAGGTTTTCGGGTAGCAGAACAAATGCGGATAGATAAATGATAAGCAGACTTCCCATGTTCCAGGATACATGTGCATAGCAAAGTATTTTTAGTGGTCCAGAGACACCTGAAAGTGTGGTTTTCAAAGCAGGGTGAAGCAAATGCAGCTGGATTTGTAATCTAGGAACTAGACTCACAAAAAAAAAAAAAAAAAACCAGCCACCACCATGTCATGGTTTAAGCCATAAATCAGCCACGCAATTTGCTCACTCACTCCCCCCTCTTTCTTCCCCCTGCTCCCAGAGGGGTGGGAAGGAGAATCGAAATAATGCAACTCCCACAGGTTGAGATAAGAACAGTTTAGTAACTAAGGTATAACACAAACCACTACTGCTACC
>JAOEHY010026132.1:0-45061 GCA_025447955.1 Psilopsiagon aurifrons
TTCCTTTGGCCAAATTTTTATACATTTCCCCCATTCTACTGTATATTTCTTTACACAGGTATTTTCTCAGACTCTTTCAGCTTCTGGCCTTCCTGTGGAGATTACATAAAGCCAGCATGGCTGCTTTGATGTTTCTTATAGATATATAGAGGCCTAGGAGACATCTTAGTTATTCCTTGACAGCACAATCAATTCTGTTGTCTGTGCATAACCTAAAAAAATTAAAAAAAAAAAAAAAGAAGGAGGTAGAGGCTTTCTCACAGTTTTCCAGAATTCCCAACAGAACTGAAAAACTGAGAAGTAACAACAGTTTTAAATTTGAAGAGCTCTTATATCTCTGGTCATGGTATGAGGTGGGTTTTTGGTTTTGGGTTTTTGTTAAAGACTGTAGGGAAATACCAGGGTTCTCAAGACCCACCAGGGGGTTTAGCCACATAACTACCACTGAAGTTGAAGATAATTGCCTGCCCTTAATCTTTTTCTTTTTCCCTCCAAACTATCATCCCTAAAACTTGAGCTCAACCCTGCTGCTTTATTCAGCAAAACAGAACAACTGACCTCAAACAACCCACATCCAGAGCCCTCAACAGCCATTCACCACTCAGCTGTGTAATAACTTTCCTTTCTGTGTTGCAGAAGACCTACCTGCAGTAGCAGGCTTGGCTTAGCTTCCGGGCTCTCAAAGTCAAGTATATTCAGCCTGCATGTAAACAATTTCCCAGCAATATGAATAAGTGATGGTGTATAGACCCAGCCTGACAGAGCCTACTGGAAAAGGACTGATGAATCATGCCCCCCAGATAAAGAGAAGTGGCCAGAACAAATAAATTATGCTTTTAAGCAGTTTATGTGCTGCTGCTCTGCAGGTTACTGATTAGCTCAGGAGAAATTGTCTTACAGTAGACCCAGCAGGGTGACATACTGCATTACCACTTTGCGCAGAAGATATTACTTTCTGTGATTACTACACTGGCTCAGGAGTAAGAAAATGCAGTACAGCCAGCACAGTTCACACAGTAAGAAGACAGAAGGCAATTCAAATACAGTAAAGCAATTCCAGCTACTAGCTCTTCAGCAATTACTAGTAGCCCTATGGTGACTGCGCAAACCTTCTGCAGTCTGCAATATGTATCAGTATGGACCCCGACATTTTGCACCGAATAAGTCATTGTTTCTTTTCCAGTTGTAAAGCTTCTTCAGAAGCTTTTTAATTTGCAACAGAAAGATTAAAGATGCTGTTTTCAACAGGCGCTGCTGCTCGATTTACCACCTTCAACTATCTCTCAGCATCCTACTGAAGAAAATCTTGAGGACAGCTAATTCATCTGCCCATTAATTTAAAGTCTGAGGAAAACTATCACATAATGGTGTCAACAAACCATTTATTTCTATAAACTCCTCTATTCCTTATGTTAGCCCTGAGAGCTCGTGTTATGCTTATTCATGACAGCTGTTAAAGCTGGGGTTTTATTATGTAGCTATGTCACTGGTATCCTTCACATACCTCTGCAAAACTCGTGCAGGAACTGTCCAGTTCAGCGATGAAAATACAGCAAGTTGATTCCCTGCCTCATTTCACATGAATGGTCATTTACATAAAGATGATACAGTCAGAATTCGTCATACTCTTAAACCAATCTAAATAAAATCAGAGACTCACAGAACGGTTGAGGATGGAAGGGACCACAGGGGGTCATCTAGCCTAACCTCCCTGCCCCAGCAGGGTCTCCCAGAACACATTGCTCAGGACTGTGCCCAGACAGCTTTTTAGTATCTCCAGGGAAGGAGAATCCACAGCTTCTCTGGGCAATCTATTCCAATGCTCAATCACCCTCACAGTAAGGAAGTTCTTCCTCATGTTCAAGTGGAACTTCCTGTGGTTTAGTTTATACCTGTTGCCTCTCATCCTACTGCCTGGCACCACCAAAAATTGAATGACATGCTGAGGAAGTAGGTAACATCTTTCTCAAGGTGTTTGTAAGACATACATTCCAACATATTCCCTTACAGTAGCTCAGGTTCTAGCTTTCATCAGAATCTTCTAGTTCAAGGCACAGTCTTTCCATTCATAAGGGCGGTAAGAATGGGGCAGATCATAAATGACAGAAGTGAAGGAAACTCACAAGAGAAATGCATATTCATCAAGGAAAAGTCATTATCTGAGCTTGGACTCTTGCCTCTGCACAAGCATAGTTCATTCTCAACAAGCACACATTGGGTTGTGGAAACTGCTCTTTTGTTTCTGCCAAATGCTCAAACTAAAGCTCACTGGGGGAAGTTTTAACTAGTGTTCTACACACACACACATTCTGCAAAGTATCCATCCTCTTTTCTTGAACATATAAAATGGTTTTCACACAACAGCTGTAACACTGCAGCCTCATCTGGTATTGCTGTAACCATTTATCTGTTCTCTCACAGGAAGGAGGCAAAGTTCAATCTCTGAACATTAAGAGTGTAAGCACGCAATAAAGGAACCAAAGGGACTCTCGGTTCCGCTGTGATAATAAACTTGTTTAATGACTACATCCTTATTGAGTTCTTTTCAAACTTAAATTGAAATTAAAAATGGGACAGAGTAAGAATGAAACAATACAGTAGTGTGGAAAATAGGGCACATCCCATGAAGAATTGTATGCAATAAAACTGCATATCATCAGGAACTACACGAGGTGACAAGACAGTCAATCCCATATGCCAAGATTATATAGAGAATAAACTCTTAAAGCACCTCAGTTTTTAAAAGATATCAAAAGAGAAACTCAGCTCTATGTGCTCTGCTTAAAGAAACATTTGTACGTGAGAGAAACGTGATCACACCTTGGTCAGAACCAAGTTACATCCTATTCCTTTCTAAAGGATATAAGCACCTATCAGTGAACTTCTAGATTGCACCTTGGATAAAAAGGAAGACCTCAAAACCTTAGGAAAAAAATAATTATTGAATACATATGCAAAAAAGTGATTCGATTGAATTCATCAGTGTGAAAATTAATACTAGTGTGTATCATTTTGAGTAATTTTTTACACTTGGGGTAGTAAAGAAGCCAGACACCCAAAAGAACACAGGGGATGTCAAGGAAAACACAAACTTCCCAATACTCACTTATTTAACTCGTTTATAGCTTTTGAATAACACCTGAGCTCCTCATAGACATTTACATAAACACTCTAAGTATCAATTTGTTTCTTTATCCCTTCTCTCTCAAGAAGAGAAAAAAGTTTTCCTAGGTTTTGCACCCATGGGAATGGTAAACCAGGAAATTTTGCAGAGAGAGGAGCAATTTCCACTTCTTTTCTCAAAACAGGATTCTGCTTTCTACAACAAGGCACTATTTTCTGCCTTTTACTTATCACAGTTTTTTATACTGCTACTACAAAACCAGAGTAAAAAATATATCCCTCCCAGTTAAGTTCAATCTCAGCATGTTGCTCTGTCACAAAAATACTGCCTCTGCAAGTCTTTCAGAAATATGAGTCTCAGTGTATCAAGATATATTAAATGGTAATATCTGAGAATGAAGGAGTAAAGGAATTACATACACATTTAGTGGATTTTCAGTGATCTCTCCCTCCCAGTTTTCCAGCAAAAAGATTTTAGTACTCCTTTTGGCAGTTGGTCATAGTGGTGATGAATAGTTTAAACAATTACATCAGTATTAAATGCAATTTTTCTGTTCTTAGTGCTGATCAGGAAGACAGAAAAATTTCTGTTGCCCACTTAATCTGTCATGTTACTGTAATGAGGATATAAAAGGACTTAGTCTGGTCAACTGTTTTCTCAACCCTAAAAGAGAAAACAAGAAAGCTACATACCACTGAGAGTAGTACAGATATGAATGACAGTATCTCTGTTAAGATGTATTTATCCTGTGCTTTGTCTTTGGCTAACTCACTACCTACTCCAAGTATCTGTACTGAAGTACTTAAAAAGCTGGATGCAATTTTGATATTAGAAAGTTTGATTGAAGAGGACATAATCATATGTAAAGAGTTATAAACCAGAGACTGCATGATACAAAGGACCAATGGAATTTGTTTGACATGACAATTTTCTGTTATTGTTTTGGGATTACAACAAACCTGCAGCTAAGCTAATTGTGCCTTGATGGTTAACGTCGCGTCAGCACTTTCCTTGTAAACCTCTTTTCCAGTGGATTTATTACTTAACAAAAAGTTTTTCAGGGCTGAAACCTGGCATGAAAGGCTGCATTTATCTTTAGAGACTTTGAAAAAGAAATTCAGCTTGTCTTAATGGAAGGGTAGAAAAAGAGACTGTTATTTTGGTATACGTAACTTTCCACTGCTACTCTTATCAGTACTGTGCATGTTGTCCATGGTTTAAAAAAGCCATAGGCAACAAAACTTTGTTGATGTAGCTTCTTTTCAATTTAGAAGACAAAAATCCCATGAAAGCCACCTTTTCTTGTTATGGAGATTTAAAATTATATATATATTATGTATAATGATATTTCCCTGTATAGCCAGTGTCACAAACAGACCCCAAATATACCTTCTATTACAAGAAGGACAAATAGCCTATGAATTACCCAACAAGTGTTTATTTTATAGAAAAAGCACTGTTGTGGTATGCATTTATTTCTCAGTTGCACTAATTTTGGATAGAAAGAGATCCACCCTAAATACAAGCTTTTAAAAAACTGTTAGATGGCAGCAACAGAAAAGTACAAAGTCAAGAGAAAGTGTCTGAAGTGGACTAAGAAGTATGGTGGGACATTAACACTAACTGAAGCATCCCAGGGATTCTCAGGGACAGCTCCTGGTGGTAAGCTCCCAGCTGCAGCCACATTGGTTAAACTCCACGCAACTAGGAGGCTGGAAGCCAAGAATTCCAAATGCAGAGCAAGCACTACAACATTTATTCTGGGATGAGCCTGCTACCTCATCACATAACCTCTTCATCTAATAGATAAGGCAAACAATGCAATAAAAGGGTGAAGAGCCTCTGTCAAAGATTAGACAGCGCACCATCCTTTACATACCGAGTTATCTGAAGCTTGTGTTCTTTGCATTGTGCAGAACTTACTGCACACTGGACTTCAACAGCTAGTCAGGAAAGCAGCTTGCCTTTTAAATAATTTGGCTAGTCCTCAGGTATTTGACACTAATAATGAATCAGATCCCATACAAGTCTCACATCAACATTTTATCTGAAAGTAGATTCAAACATCTTAGATTCAAGCTCTCTCTACATTGGTGATATCAAATTTGGCTTTATTTTGGTTTTTAATATTGCCAGCCCTGCCAACTCAGGTTGGATTAAACAGCCAAGCTGGCTTAGCTCTTGTACCCTCTCCTAACAACAGCAAAGGTGTGAGTCTCAACAAAGCACTTCTGAAAGTTCACTTTAGGAAACACAGTAAAATCCTAAATTTCATTAATGTTGCCCCTCATGGACACCAGTGCAGGTCTAGGACTTCCCATGCAGTTCAGAGGTACAATAGAAAGCTAGTACACTGTTCTGCGCTGCAACTCAGGAGGAAATATTCTGGCACAAGTAGTCAGAAAACTCTGGCTAGCTCTTCTGCAGCTGTACTATCTTTGTGTGCCAAGAGGAGTAAAACTTAAAAAAAACCTAATAAAAATGAGGAGAGAAGAGATGAGAAAAGAAGACGAATCCTTTGAGTTGGTAATTGGACAGATAAAAGCAAACAAAAGATCTGAAATGTAAGAGTTCACTTTTCACAAAAACACTCCTTTTAAAGAGCAACTTAATTGTCTAGATCTAGATGACCTAGATATCTAGGTGATCTAGATTTCTCTCCTCTCCCTATTTCTTTGCTGTAAACACATATTTGAGACAAAAAGAGAAATGCTAGAGAGGGACAACGGCCTCTACCTGAGTAGCAGTTCTTGTGGAAATGATTTTAGAGTCAGACACGGCCTGTGCTCCTGAGTAAATCACTGGAGCCACACCATTCCACATAGGAGATCATGGTTTTCCGTGAAATGGAAAAAAGTCTGGGATGAGGCAGATGCAGTGCTACCAAAAGAAACACACATTAGTTTTGGTTCAGGATGACATGTCAGAATCTCTAAACCCCTTCCACCTCAAAGAGCATTCAGCCTTCAGAGGCAGAACTTGTGTGTTTAACACTTTGCTCAGACGAAACATCTCACACTGTCTCTGCTCAGCCTTGTTTACCTGCCTGCTGTCTCCTGCCTATTACATGCCCTTTTGTTGTGCAGCATCTGCTCCTTGCACTGAATTAAGTTTAAGCCAGTGAGTCTGAACAGCCAAGCTTGGCTCAGCTTCCCAGAAACAGCTCTTTCTGTGATACCCTTTTGCATTTATGAAGAAGTGTGTGACCGCACACACGGACTCTTTGAAACTTAAAACAAAGAAACTAAACAGATATCTACTATCCATGTTGAGCACTGGCACACAACACAAAATTCTCTTTTTACTGTCAGAAGCTTTTTTTTTTTTTTCGTTTAACTGACACATGCTACCAAATTAAGTTTGCATAGGAAAAATAAACACACTTTTAACTAGAGAGAATAAAACATCAAATGATTCTAATTTGAGATTCTCTTTTAATCTGTTGTAACTATAGTGATTCAATCCCATATTAAACATTTAGAAGCATTGCTTCTGCAGTATATTCTGTTCCAACAAAGGATATCGTAATCAGAAGAAAGTTGTTCACAAAGAATATAGATGAATTTTCCAATTGTCACAGCACTGGGCCATCAATCTCCTGAGAATTCTGGTGGATGCTGGAATCCAAGTCCTTAGTCATCTACCTACAGAAATACTATTCAGAGCCATCAGCATTAAGAACTCATTGTATTGTACTGTTTAGAAATACAGGAAGAATTCATGTATCCTGAGAGCTTCAATTCAAACATACCCCTGAAACCCAGGAAAAATAATCTCTTCAACCCTAAGGACAGATTAGACACAGACATGGCTTCTTTGTGGTACCAGGTACGTGGAGAGCTTCTCTGCCTGTCACACACCCCAAGAAAAGACAAATCACAGCTTATATGCCTTCATTATAGACATATTCATCAGAATTTCACAAAGTGTCCACCCAATTCCCATTACCCATTGCAGATGGTAATTTGTGTAGGTAAGACCATTGCCTTCAGGGTCTTTGAGGGTCATAGTGGTTGTTTGGGGTAAACCACTCGGTTTACCCCTTTTATGGAAGCTTGTTAGTTAAGGACATGGAATATTCATTGAAGTCTCACCAATCAAATACATGTTCTTGCTCAGGCTGACTTATCACCCTGGGAGGCTCCTTTATGTGTTTTCTCTTGCAACTGTTAACCTATCTCTTAGGTCTTACTGAAAGGATGGGGACATGTATTTGAAGGAAGATACACAGTTCTTTTGCTGCACACCTTCCTGATCTTGAGAGACCTTGCAGCCTTGTCTATGACTGTCTCTATACACAACAGAATAATTGTTTTAATTCAGTATCAAACAGGAGGAAAAACTAACTAAATTCAAAACTGAATTTAAAGGAGTGGGAAACTGACATGACCTATCTCTAAATATATATTGTAAAGATATATGTAGAGGTCCACACTGCACACATTCCCAGCGACTAACTCCACAGTAATTTCTTTATATCCTTTACCTCTCCAAGCTTCTCTGAAGAGCTGCCACTTTGTTTTCAAAAATCTCACCATAATAGATACAGTTTCTCTGTGTCTTCAAAAGCAAACCAACAAAGACTGGGAAGGGGGAAAAAGGGGCCCTGCGGTGTTTATCAAAGGTTGCTGGTGAGGATTATACACACCCATGTATTCCAAAATCTCTGGAAGATGAAACAAATATTATAAAACTCATTCCTGGAAAATGTAAAACAGCACATGTCTAAATCATCTTCAGTGTCTCAAGAATACCAAGAAACAAATATTTGTTCTTTCACACCTCAAAACTGCCACAATTTCAAACTGTTCAAGAAGGTCTTTCGTGACAGGGAGCAGCAGGACTGAGGTGCCAGCCAGGAGTTGCATGTGACAAGGTAGACAAAGGCAGCACCCTTGCTGACATGAGGCACAACCACACAGTACCTGAGCGAGAAGAGCAAAGCTGGCCCGAAACAGTAGCCAGGATCAGGCACACTTTAGTGCCTCCTACACATTTCCATATTGATGCAGCAGGTTTGGGTTCAAGCCAGGCAGTCAAATCAGTGGGTCAAGATCAGGATCAGCAAGGTAAATAGCCCAGCACACGCAAACCAAAGCTCCAGGAAAACCAAGAACATCTGCAACATGGCTTCCCAGTTTTCTTCTCACAACAGCCTGATCCAAGATTACACAGCTGTTTCACATCAAAGCTGGCTTTAAGTACTGGCAGCCACAGCCTTAGAATGGGAAAGAGTTGCACTCGAAGGGCTGACACCTACTAATTAAAAGCAGATATATTACGGAATCCACCTTAAGTTAGTAACTACCAAAGAGCTGACTATTACTACATCTACGTACCTAGTTCTTAATTAGCTTGAGATTTTAATGTGCTTTTATAGCACTAGGAACATCAGTGACTGATATGATGCAGAGTCATGCATGCATGGAGGCTCTGGAGAGCATGAGAAACTGATTTGAGCTGCACAATTTAAGATGCTATCAGAATCTGACAGTTATTCTGATCTGACATGGTGAACCTATGAGACAAGTTCACAATGGAAAAAGTATTTGCATTATATACACACACCACCATATACATGTAGCTTGTATAGCACCAATTTTTCTCTTTCTCCTATAGCTTTACAGGTATAACATGAAAATATTTTTTGTCTTCAGCATGCATTTGTTAGCTAGGGATGCAGCGAAAACTTTTGCTGACACAGGACATCAATTTGGTATCCTGAAATATTAGTCTGCCACAGTAAAGGTGTGAGGAATACAGATGGCACAGGTATGTTTCTTCTGCCACCAGTGCCTCAGTTAGAAATCAAAACACCACTCTTGAACTATAGTGGATGCTTATTACTGAGTTACAACCGTAGTATCCAATATGTGATGTTATTACTGCTAAAGGATACTAAATCTGCTATGGCTCAGTGAAGAACTGAAATTGTAGTTACATTTATTCCCTTTCCCTCTGCTTATGCTGCAAACCAGATAATTCATCCAGATAGTTTAAGTGTGAGCAAGACGATGTTGAGAAGATATTTCACACATTTTCAAGAAGTGAGATACAGATGTTCTCCCCTTGCAGCTGAATTTGTCAAGAGTAATGATAGAGAGGGAACACTATTCTGCCTTTGGATTCCAGCTGTAAGAAAATATGTGTTTCATTTTCCACATGCCATGGTCTTGCATTACGTCACTTGACACTGGAGGTATTAGTATTTTGCTAGCTACATTACAAAGTCACTAACTCACAGTTATTAAGTGCTCATTTAAAGTAACACTTGTGATCTGTCAAAATACTTTACAACATGCAGTAAGAAGTTTCAAGCTATTAGCAAGCTCGCAGTTACAGAGAATAAGCAGAATGAGTTTAAATAAAAATCACTTTCAAGTAAGGGAACGATTAATCGTTGTTATTCTCTCCTGCATTTGTATTCTTAACAAAAGTTGTCAACCTTTGTCCCAGCATTAATGGATGAGTTTTATGTGACTGTACCTGGTATTCTTCAACTTGATTAATTAGCAAGACCACGTTTTATTTGAAAGTGCAGAATGGACTCATATTTTCATTCAGTTCCCCAGGGAACTAATTATAAGGTCTACTCAACATACATCATAATGATATGTCCTATATGGCACAAGGAATTATTTAGATACTGTAACTATCCTTCCAAATACTTAGAACTCCTTCAGTTATTTTAAAGTTTCATTAGAAACTGGTGCTACCCTCTGCTGGGAAGTTCCAAATATTCCCTGCTCATGAAAAACAGCAGGTAGTCAGTATCATGAAAACGTAAACCCTGTCAAACGAATTTATCATTCACCTCTGAATCAAATGGAAAAAGATGGAGAGGAAAACACAGTAGTAAATATTACACAACCCTTACAAAAAAACCCAACCAACCTAAATATATGTTGGGTCTCCTCCCTTAGCTCCAATGCAGCAATCAATTCTTTCTGTTCTCCACCCCTAGTATACTGGAACCTGGCAGTTTTACTGCATCAAAAATAAGATTAGAATATGCAAATGTCCACCTTTTAGGAAAGGCAAAATCCTTGTTTCCCATCTGGCACCAGCTTTGGGATAGGGGAGAGGAGGCTAAGGAAGGGGAACAGCTCTGACTCAGTATTCCAGTTGCTTTAAGAATGGAGTCCCATCATACCAGAGAGAGACATTAAAAGAAGGTTTGTATAGCAGTACTTACAATCTAAAGGGATGAGACAGTGTGTGGGAGAAACAAACCATTCACATTTGTACCTGGGAAACCCACACAGAAATTATCCTCAGTAGTGCAAGACTTCTCCCTAACTCTATACCAGGACTAGAAACAACTGCTACCAGACTGCAATTTCCCACTCAGAATCTACATGCACAACAAACACTAGCACAGCCTTGGAAAGTTGCAGAGTTGCTGCAAAGTAGCTGAGTAGCTGCACCAAAGATCATGTTGCTTCTTTTTTGGTTCCTGGAGTACTCAACTTGCCCAGGCTGGGAGATGATTCACAGGATTTGCCTCCAAAAAGCAATTATTTATTTTCTTGGGGGTGGGAAGAATTAAAAAAAAAAAAAAAAATAGAGAGAGAAAATTAAAAAAGCCACTTGATTGGCTCCAAAGCTCTTCTAAATTGGATGATACAGTGTGCATCAAGCAGTGGAATAGCTTCCATAGCAACACACTCTCTCTCTGCTTAGTTATTTCTAGGGCATCTGTCACTGCCTCTGTTCCCTGAAAACAGTTGCAGGAGTGAAGGGCTGCTTGCAGACTTGTAAGCAGCCACCTACGTTATTTTAGAAGTGCATCTGTATGACTGCCAGTGTGTCCCTTGCAAGGGCAAGCAGCAGAAAACTGCTGTTCCAAATTCATTATATTATAGATTTATACTTCCCAGCATCTCCCAAAGACTTCAGTGCAGTCTACAAACAGACTATGAAACACCCTGCAAAAGCACAACATTATAGATGAAACTTTCTGAGGCCAGAAAGATTCGTTATACAAGACAATGCTAGCTAGAATTACATGCCAAATGGTTCCATATCTGAGCAGAAAACAAGTCTTTACACATCAGTCTTAAATATTTCAAAAATCTTCCCCAACCCACTATTTCTGAATGCATATCAAATGCTTTTAAGTATCCATTTACTTCACCTTCACAATATAACAAATAACAGTGTAACTTTAAGTCCAACACACATATCACAAAAACTTGTGCCATTATCATGCTTTAAATTACTGTATTCAGTCTTTAAAGATTTTCTTGTATTAGTCCAAAAGTTATATAGTATCAGTAGCTCTCTTGATTTTCATCACCTTGGAAACACCACTACATGCAGGAAAACAAATCCCAGGAAAATAAATACGGATTTTTTTTTTTATTTGTAAGTCAATAAATTTTTAATTCTTAATCTTCTATTTGATCTTCTTCTGAAATTTTGCAATAACTGAGAAAAAAAAAATCTCATTTTGTATCTAAGTAAATCTTTTCTGTATCTGAATAACAGCAATTGTGACCACGATTCTGAAGATTAGGAATATGGACAAATAAACGACTGTGGTCTGATGAGCACAAACCATTTCCCTCAACAACAAAATCAAAGGATTTTTGAAAAAAGACACACCACATTTCTGTGAAATCTAATTTTAATGTTAAATACTGTTTTGTTGGGGGCTTTTTATTGTCTGATAGATACATATAGGAGAAAATATCAGTTACTAGTATTCTGATTAAGAGCTCTAGGTCACATGGACAGCTACTGAAATCAATAGCAGTTAACACTGTTTACTTCACGGGGGAAAAAAGGTAACTGTTGCTCTCTTGCCATCTAATATTTCGCTAAAATAAGACAGACTGAAAAGCTATAAGTTGTTTGGTCTGGTTTTTAGTGAACAACCCTGAAGGAGTGACCAAGTATACGCATCAAGGTGCAATTAGCATTTTAAATGTTTTTGTCTTTTGGGCATTTTTTAGTCCACTACCATATTCACTGAAAAGCAAGTCACTGGAGAAGAAACAAAATGTTCTGCATCTGAGATAACAAATGCATTAACAAAAAAAGAAAAAGGAAGAAAAAAATCTGAACAAGAAGAAAACTCAATTTTTTTGTTACCTACTCTTTGTCCAAAACAGCCAGTGCGTGTTGACCTTCAGGGTGCTCAGCAAAACTCCATTTAGTAACGGCATTTGGAGAGAGCTAGAATCTGATGGGACTTGCAGACAGCAAAACTTGCTAGGACTCTTTTACAGTGTTTACTATTGCAATGAGTTTATTTGGTTTGCTCTCACTTATGCCAGGGTTGCTTATGGTCTTGGGAACAGTTTTCAGGGTGCAGCAAAAGGAAGAATACCTACAGAGTTAAAGAAAGTGAGGAAAACCTGTTATGAGGACCAAAGGGAATTGTTAGGGAAGAGATATTTTTAAAATAGGTTAGAAAAGGCTCATACTGAGTCTATGCCACGAGTATTTACTGAAGTCCAGAGTCCCCAAGTTAACACCCTTTTGATATCAACAGTAGCTAATGAAGCCAGCAACAAAATGCAAGTCTTCTCTCATCCTGATTGCTGGCCAGAAAAAATCATACTTGCTGCAAACTGTCTTGCAATGGTTCTGTCCTCATGGATGGGGTAAGTGAAAATACCTACTTAACCAAATTTGAGTGGCTGGGGAATTCCTTTCTGAGTATTAGAAAATACAAGCAAAGATATCTTGGGCAAAGAAAAAGTTATGAAAGCCATGCCTCTGTACAACTGTATGTTAGATCTATTAGTTCTATGCATAGTACAATACTCCAAGGTATATGCTCAAAAAAGATTTTCCACCAGACCCAATCTCCAAATGGCATGCAAGGAATGATGTCACACAATGATGAGAACAAAAAGCCAGACACTGACTAGCTGCTCACTATGTCAGCATCACTCAACCTAATCACTGATAAAATTGAGTTAGAAACTGCCTTTGAGGAGGTCATTTGAGTGTTTCATGGTATTAGCAGCACTGCACAAAGTCAGCCTAGGTTGCTACTTACATCTGTCCAAAGCAGCCCTTCATTTACTCAGAAACATGCACCGCACAGAGCCATGGAAGTGGCTGCAAGCAGAGGAAAGCTGTATCTGGCAAGGCCAACACAGTGACTCAGTGCAAACTGAGTGCATCTGCACCATCATCATCTCAGAGCTCTGTAAAATCTGAACATCCTGGCTTAGTCTGAACCCTTATGGGAATCAAAAAGAACCACTGCTATTATCTACCCTGTTTTGTATGTACAGTCAAGCAGTATTACACATCCAGCTCTAAGCTCACAGCAATCATCCAGAGCAATGTAGAGAAGGCACTGCAGAACTGTAACAAGTGGAAGAAAATGGTGGCAGTCTACCTTTCAACCATAATATATGTCCAGCTTGATTTCTAAGCTTAAAAGCAAGACAAATTGGATAGTAAAGAAAAAGGGCCAGCAACCCACAGCAGATATGAAAGGCTAAATCAGTATGTTTTAGCTGTTCTAACTCACTCATTGCTATTAGGAAGAAAGTTCTTACTTATTTGAGACATATCCGTCAATATAATTCTCTGCTTTAAGGAAAAGCTTTAAAGATACTAAAAACTAAGTGTTTCAACATCACATTTTTAACGCACTTGCAAGGTAGTATTTTTGAGAGAGCCAGAGGGGGGGAAAAATAAAAATAAAAAGCTTTACATTATTATATATTCTGAGTACAATAAACCAAATTATCTCCTTAAATAAAGTGACTATTGAAACCCTAATATTTCTGTTCTGCAGCTGCACCACAGGTGTCAGAATCAAAAAGTATACCAGCAGCATGAGATTCCAAATTGGTACTATTCATCTAAATTTGATTAATCAATATCAGATTATTCATACTACCAAGACATCCTACGGTGGGTGGTCTACACACATGAATTTTATATGCGTCTGGTGGTTAATGGGTGTTTTAATAGAGTTTTGTAAAATAGATGCTAAAAATTACAAGAATATACTCCAAAAAAATCAGCTTATGCTGATGATAACTACCTAGAGATACTTAACTTTCACTTATTGCCATATTCTTTCAGATATGTTAAATTATCAGAAATTGCTATTTTAGCAATCTGAATACATTCAGCTACCTAAAATACATTCAAATATTCTGTTTTTCAGCAAATATATGTTCTACTAAATACTTTAAGATGATGGGTAAACTATCATGGGTAGTGGAAAAGTAAGCTGATGAATATTTTCTACAGGGAATTGCTATATAGCAATTAAGCCTACTCACATTTAAGCATTTTTTGAAGGCTCACCAGTATATTGGACATTTTCTTCATGAGATCAGAAAATGTAATTTCAGCAGTGAAAAGATGATGCATTCATATTGTCCTGGGTTCAGCAGTAGCAGTCATTTTTCTCCTTCTTAGTAGCTGCTGCAGTGCTGTGTTTTTGACTTTAAGCCAGGGAACAGTTCTGATAACACCGATGTTTTTAGCTACTTCTTAGCAAAGTTTAGTCTGACCAAGGACTTTCTGAGTCTCGTGCTCTGCCAGGGAGGAGGGGAAGTTGGGAGGAAGCAGAGACAGGACACCTGACCCAAACTGACCAAAGAGGTATTCCATACCACAGCACGTCATGCCCACTATATAAACTGGAGGCAGTTACCCAGAAGGGTTAGATCACTGCTGGGTCAGGCTGGGTATCGGTCGGCGGGTGGTGAGCTGTTGTATTCTCTTCCCTTGCTATTTTCCTTATCATTATTATTATTGGTGGCAGCAGCAGTGGTTTGTGTTATATCTTAGTTACTGGAAACTGGTTTGTGTTATATCTTAGTTACTGGACTGTTCTTATTTCAACCCGTGGGAGTTATGTTCTTCCAATTCTCCTTTCCATTCCCCAGGGAGCAGGGGGAGGAAGGGGGGGAGTGAGTGAATGGCTGCGTGTTGGCAGCTGCGCTTAAACCACAACACCACAGGAGAGCAGCTGCAGAGCTACAAGCCCCATTGTCTATATCATAAGTGCATTTACCAGATTGTTTCAGCTGTAGCTCACCAGACTTCTATATGTCATGAGAGTAGAGAGAACCTTCCAGCAAATTAAAGTAAAATTCATACAACACTCACAAATCTTCAGATGATCAATGTGTCTAAAACTTACTTTAAAAATGAAATATTTAGAGAATAAGGAAAAAGAAATGTGAAAAGAATCTCACATTGTAATCTCACATTGCAATCTTACATTGCAGGGCATAGGATGTGAATTCCTTTCATTTTTGAACATTCACAGAAAAAAACCTCTTGAGACTAAGTGGCAGAAGATTAAAAAGTTATCCTGAAAGAAGACTTCAGCACTGATCTCAAAAATAAAGCAAAAAAGGCAGTTTCTTAACATGCCCTCTGGTTTAATATTTCACTTCTGCAATGTTCTGCTTCACTGCTACTGAATGATGGAAAAGGAAATAACAAAATAACAAAAAGACTCTTTGGTGTCCATGTCCTCTTTTTTTCTATATATTGTAAGAAGAAATGACGGAGCTGATCTTTAAAAACATTACAATTGAGTCATGCAGTAACCAGATGTGCAGCTGAAAAGAGAAGTGGGATCAGTTCTAAATTACGTTACAGGTAAAAAGAAACTAAAACTCGTGAATAAACAGAGGAAACCATTAGAAAAGAAAACATAGTATCTTCTGCTAGACTTAGAGGGTGAGGAAAGGGAGGAAAAAAGGCAGTATACATTGAATAATCTAATTTCCTATTACGCCCTTATCTATATGCATAACTGCAGGTTTAATGCAGGTTGTGATTTCACATATTGCAAAGAATCCATTCTCTATTCCTTCTCTCCACCCCCAATCAAAAAACATAACGAAAAATTAATAATTGAAAAAGTGCAGAACCAAAATAAAATTGGCAGTCATAAATTTGACAATAACCACCTTATGCAAGCAACAATGTGCATGCTGTTCAGCAGTACATGAAATCTCCCAATGTAACAGTGAGATGAGTGGAGACATCAAGCATACAATGATTTGGATTTGTGGTTACCACAGTTATTCAAGTACTGCAAATGCACGTACAAGCAGAAAGCATCTGCCTTTCCCTTCCCATGTGTAAAAGAGATTGTGACCTTTTCCAGCCTTCCACCCCTCTCCTCTAGCTTATTTTATTTCTTTCCATATGTTGAATCTTGGTTTATTGTTTCTATTGGCAAAAGGCCTGGATTTTCTTTTTTTTTTTTCTTTCAATCATAAAGCAGCCTCTATCAACTTTCTATATCAAACTTCGGGCTGTTTTGCAATATGTTTAACTCAGAAATTATGAACAATTTCACTGCAATAAGAATTATCTTTCCTATGATGTGTACCCATCTGTACCAAGCTGACATTCACATTTCCTATGAACCTGACCTCAAAGTGTCAGGAGCACAGGAAGTCCTTTGTTTTCTTACTGTGGTTGGCAACTTCATTGTTTTCCATATGTCAAAAATATACTTTTTTGTTGCCTGGATGCACCTTGTTTACTGATGGTCCCATTATGAGATCATAAGCAGGAGCTGTTGTGCTCTCCCAACGTATTGTTGGTTGGCCGAAGGAAACTTGCAGGAAAATCCCTCCCAGTGGCCACCAGGATCAAATATCCTAAATAAGCCATCCATGAGGACTGCAAAACCTAAACCTCATGAGTTCAAATTCTCATCCAGAATTCAAGGATGAGAATTTGAAGCCTACCAAAAACATTACTGAGGAAAGAGGTAGAGACAGCTCCCACCAACTGAAAGGACAGAAAAATTTTTAGGACAAGACCAGCTTCAGAATAGGATATTTTAAAAAAAAAGAAGCTGACTAACTTACAGTGTGTATTCTTCACAGGCTAAAGGCAATCCACATAAAAGACACTGGAAAGATTCTCATGGATTTTTTTCCATATTTTTTGCTCCTGACAGCATCATTTCAAATGCATAAAAGACATCAATAATTCGAAGGAGAACTTTTTTGAATGTGATTAGAAAAAAAGACTTCATCATGAGGCCAAAAGATATAAAAGTGCAATTCAAATTTGGTCATAAAACCCCCTCAGGCTCAAGGAAATGGAGAAGTACTCTGTAACAAGCATATGAAATTCTGCTGTGGCTGCTCAGCCATGGCCTGCATGCCCACTCACAGAGCTCTGCTCACGCTTGTGAAGCACTAGTGTGTCTAGCCTCTCTCCAATTATGCTCCCATCTCACTCTCATTACAGCTCTCTACCTCTTCTCCCTTACCCTTATTAGCACAGCCACGCTCACAGTTGCTTCCTAACTTAAATGGATTCTTTGCATACTCCAAGAGATAACCAGCTACATAAATTGAGACAAATAAATTCTCCTCTGCTACTGCATGGTAATTATATAACTTTTTATAATGGCAAACCTTAACAGCCACAGGTTTGAGAGAAGGGGTTTTTTTGTGGGGAAACAAGGGCTTTTAGGCAATTTAGATATTAAAACTGTGGTTAAGATAGAAACTAAAACAATCCAAATCCTCAGTGATTCTTTTCTGTAAACGTTTGGAATTTTGAGTCAAAGAAAACATCAAAATTGAATAAAAACATTTAAATGTTTCAAACATTTAAAAAGTCTGCATGATCTACTATTTATTGTACCATCCTCTCACATTATGCAAATACTTACCAGTGCCTTTGACATTATGTAGCTGGGGACACAAAATAAAAGCCTGGTTCAGCAGAAGGCACATCAGGATCAGAAGCAGCGTTACCCATACTAAGACACTGTGAATTGCCTACAGCAAACAAGGCAAGGCTTTCATTCAGACAGAGCTCCAGAGCTTTCTCCAAGAGACACCATTGCCTCATGCAAGCCTTTCAGTTACTCATACTTGATGCTGAAAATCAGGGAGGAGCTCCAAAGGGTAAGAAGACCACATGCAGATCTCAAAAGCCATGAAAGCATTCCGTATTGATTAGAGTGGGACAAAGGATCAGGTCAGAGTAGGCCTAACACACACTTTGTTTTGGAACCTTTCTTTAAACAGCTACATTGTATAACAGAGAGAAATACAACCCAGAACTATTCCCACATGGGAAACCAAACAGCACTCATTTTCCCGGTAATAAGGTGCCATCAGGAAGATGGAATTCGGACTAAATGTAGACCTTTCATAGGAAGTAAGAGAAATTACAAGCAGAACAGGCTGTTTGAGTTGTTTTAAAGGAAGGTGAAGAAGAGGCTCCAATCCAGGAGTCACATTTTCTTGAGCAAAGACTTCAGTTGTCCTCTGTCTTATTCTGAACTCATTGAAGTATAGAGGCTGCTGTGAACTACAGCCATCCAGAGCAGAGCCAGGAAACAGAAAAGGAAAGACTGCTAACTGCCCACCAGATGGAGCGATTAACTACACCAGGGGATTCCAGTAAAGGCAAGGGAGAATAACTAGTAGGGAGCATGGTTTTCAAGGGTGTTTAACAGGAAACCTGCCTTTTTTGGCCTTTTCTGCATTTCTAAATTGGTATTTTACTGTAATTCATTTCTCTTGCCTGTTACCTCTTCCATTATACCAAACCGTTGCCTTACTCTTGCATACTTGGGAAAAGTGCTTATTTCTGAGCTACAGGAAAATGGAAAACCCTCTACGTTTCTGGGCAAAGATTCAAAATGATATTAAACATTTAAATAATAAGCCCTAAAAATTGAACTGTGTCCCGTGTTGCTGTCAGTTAAGATAGTGATTTGTCTGACCATCTGCTTATTTTCCTGGACTTACTGCCATACATCTATCAAATAAAAGATATGACCTTTTGAGGCACTGTCTATCAACAGCTCCTTATAATTTCAGCCAGATTTATGGAGATTAAATGTTTTGGACATCAGATAAAAATTTATCCTAAAATTGATAACTGAGCAAACATGAAGATTCACAAATACAGTATGTCATACACATATCATGGCAATGGAGGGGCATGGGTTTAGGGTTATTAAAAGTGCAAAATTTAATTTATTTTTATATAATAATTATAAAATTAGTATATAAATAATTGCCTAGAGTATAATTTATAATGTATCTCAATATCTCCCAACCAAGCAGAAAAATACTCAGATGTAAACATTTCCCAAGTACAAAGTCAGGTTATTGAACATTAACCAGAAGTTTAGCCTGATTTTAAAAGCAACTTAAAGAAACTTCTGCAGTGGGGGACTGCACAGCAATCCTTCCCTTGCACAATATTTCAGAAGACTATTTGAACACAATTTTGCAGACACGCAACAGTCCATCAAAACAGACACTGCACTGGGAAGAATACCTGGTTTCGGCTTCTAGGGAACACCTCAGATAAATCACTGACCTCTTTCCTTTCATGCTCATCATCTGTTTTGCCTACTACAGTTATAGTAATCACATGTTTCTGCAGTGCCGATTGACCTTCAAAGCTGGCTACAGTCCATATTTTCTAGTTTGACATTAATTGTAGCATTAAACCAGGCATCAATTGCTGATGCAAAGGCAAAAATCTGTAGCTGCCATCAAAAAGCAATCGGAGAGTATCTAATAACATACTCTGTTCTAACACTTAGTAACATAATCCTGTCTTAATGTATGCACAAACACAATACGCAACACAATAATCTTGTATCTCATGACATTCACATGCTCCACAATTCAAAAAGTTCCAAGTTTTCTGTAGGATAGTCTCTTTTTGATATGACAGTTTCACCGTGTGAAAAGGTGGAAATTATAATCTGATATAGAAAGGATGCCTACTGAAGAGATAAAATATGCTTTATATAAAAATCAGACTTATATGAGCTTTCTATATTATCTTCTAATTAGCTATCAAAGCAACAACCAAAAGAAACTTCAAAGGACAGAACTGAGGTCATGAAGTTGAAATGGTACAAGGAATGGTTTTGTCAGCATCTGGCTCTTCTCTCATCAGAGGTTGAAACAAAGCAGTCCAGAGATCTGTCAAGAGAGGAATGCCACAAACACCACCCAAAAATATATAGGAAATTGCAACGTTGGCAGGTTATCATATATCTAACAAATCGTCTCAATGCAAAATCACATAAAAGGAATAGTGGATTTTGTATTAATGAAAGACAACACTTTTTAATTTGAGAAAGAACCCTCCAAATAATGGTATAGGTAGCATCACGTAATATGTTGCCACATATTATTACTGTGTGCAAGATTTGCTATCCTCTTGCCTGGGAAGAAACAATTGGAACAATTCCCAGAGACTTTCATAAACTTCTGGTGCTTGCCATCAACATTTCTGAGGTTCCTCGACCTACGAACTTGTTTTCCAGATAGGGGATGCTTAAATAGGCCCATTCTGACACATTGTGCACTGTACGTATGAGTGACTACAGAGTTACATAACAAACAGGCACATATTTTGCATCGCATGAAGCAAAGAAAACACACTGATTCTGTGAGAAAGGCATATCAGCTTGCATGGTAACAGAGAACAGACTTGAAGTGCCCCTAACTTCCAGGGCAAGAGCTGGATACCACCAGGGCATCCACAGTACAGTAGTAGGAAGGTAAAAATACCTTCAATCTTAGATCACACCAAATGAGAGAAGTGAGCTTTCTGTCAAAATCTATTCATGAAATGTTATTACAATAAAAGGCAAAGTTAAAGAAAGTTGTAAAGAGCAGGATCTAGCTACAGGCTGCCTTTTTGAATATGCATCCCTCCTACTACAAGCTGGCAAGTGAACTTTTCTCCCAGTATGGTGTACCACATGCATGTTTTTCACTGCTGTAGTTTCCTGGAATAGCTCAGTATACAGTAAGATATGGGCCATTTGCAAAGGAAGAGAGGAAAGAGGTCATTTTCACAGGAATTCCAAAATATCTTAAGTTCTGTTTAAAATACTGTCAATCTATATTCCTGGAACTGGTCCTGCTAACGAAAGAAGAAAAAGGTAGCATACAATCCATTACGTATTTTTTAAATAACCCTTCTTTACTGTGGCATAAAATATTCCCCTTTATCACAGTAGACAGTACAAGGACTTTGTCCTTTCAAATGGTTTTAGCAGGGAAAAATAAATTTAAGGACTTACTCCAGCCTGCTGATGTAACATTTCCCCATTACCTAGCCAGTTTACTGAATTCTAATTTCCTAACATACGCTGCTAGAATATTGTATGACATTTAATCGCACATGGCATTGGTAATACGTATTTGTAATAACTACTTATTTCCTTTCCTTTTTTATGAAAATGTATTTATTTTTCAATGAGAAGAGATATTATCATGCCTGAAAAGATAATGTAATCTGAGCAATTTAGATGTAAATATATAACACTTAATACATTGTGTTTTGTCTACCTACAGTTCAGGCATTATTTCAATTCTAGATTCTGTTTTTCATACGATCATCAGTTCTGCAAAGGAAAGTGCACAAAGAATGTGACTCCCTGGAGGTTTTCCTCATTTTTACAGAAAGCCAATATCTTTCTTTAAGGATAACATGAGCACCATAAACAGTTTGTTTGAAAGAAATTTTGAAATTAAGTTGACATGAGTGTCTGGGAAATCAATGTCTTACCCACTGTGCAGAGGACATCAAGGAAGTTCATAACATATCAAGGAAGTTTACCTAGAGTAAAAGGCCAGTCAAATTCATCACAAGACTACTTTCTATTTCAAGACTATATTTGTTACGTGCATGTTGCAGGTTCTGATTAACATCATGAAGGTGCTGAAGCATCCCAGTATGTAGCAAATGTGTTGCAAAACAGTAAAACTAACAATGGCTGCCTGAGCAGTTGCGTTAGGACTGATAGGTTACATGGATAATTATATCTTTAACAGGTGTCTATAAAGTGATAGAACTTGACATCAAATGAAGCAGGTGCTCCCACTATATACCTCAGATGGCTTTAATCAGGAATATGTTGCACCAGTGAGTTGGCTACAACTGAATGAATTTCAAGTTCGTCCACCTTCCCTGCAGAAGGAGAAGCAGAGCACAGACATTAACCAGGACAAAGGAGCCAAACTGACAAAGAGGCTTAACAGAACATCATAAGAGAAAGAGACGTGGTGCATTGAAGGAACAGTAAGGAAGGAAAAAGCAGACAGACCTGAGAAGTGCAGACCAGTCTCACTGAAAACAAGTTCATCTAGATCAGTCTGATGAATGTCCACCCAAGAACTGTATTTCCAACAACTGCATTATTTGTTCTCTTCCACTATGAATGTCATTGTGCTGGTGCTATTAATGCATCTTCACTCCAAAGTTCAAAATATATTGGAAGCATTCTTGAAAGAAGTCAGCTAATATGTGGGTTACAGAAAAACAAAGTTTGCTTAGCCTAAAAGAGGTTGTCAAGGGTAAACCCAGAAGATTCTAGAAGATGCTATAAAACATCTGGGCAATGGATTAATTTGCAACAGGTAAAAATTCTTAGATGAATTAAATAGTGGAATAGCTGATAAATAAGTGCTTATATATACATGCCTTAGATTACATACACCAAGCGAAGAAAACAGCAGGTGATGTTAAATCCTGATTTATTTTTTGCCAATAGCAGGAGAGCATGTAGATGGTGGCAGCCTATGATATGGACTTCTCTTAGCAAATGTAAGAGAAAGAATAGGCCCAAACAGGTGATAAAGGGAAAAGGTAAACGCTCTGTAAACACTCTGATTTTTAAGTAGTGCTTTCTATCATTTACTTATAGAGCAATCTTCCATATGTGCTCGCAGTAATCTTCCCTAATTAGTTAATAATACAACTCTATAGGTAAGAAACTTTGAGACACACAGGAGAAGGAATGATTTGAACCATTTTACATAAATGGAGTTAAGGAATGGTAGTAGCTTTATTCAGTAAAGGCCCAGCCTAAAACCACCATAAAAAATGGGGTATCTGACAACAGCTTATTTGATTAAATCATAGAGGACACTTTTCCTGATGTATTCTCCAGCCTTTCTCTGGTATTTAATAAGCCAAACAACATTAGCACATTGCACCAACACAAGACTTCTCTTGGTGGAGGGTGGGTTTGGATCCTTTTTATTGTGGTTGATTTGGGTTTTTTTCCGCAAAACCTGTTACAAATATAAGCATTTTATGCATTTCCAAATTATCTACATGCTAGCATTACCAGTATAATGAAGACAAAGTTTTCAAATCAAAGCATATTACAGTAAATCCCAAAGTACAAACACAGTCATGTATATTTCATTATATTTTCATCTTTTGTTCCAAACATCTTTTTAATGCAGCTTCTACACTAAGATGTTTCATACAAAAAGGTATTCTGATGCAGAAGGGTTGAAAATCCTGTTTATTAGCTTCCTTGTTCCTTCAGCTTCTGTTCTGATAACCAGCAGAGACTCAAGTTCTAAATCATAGTAAGGAATAGATAATTTTAGAAACAACCAATTATGTACTCCCACGAAGAGAGGAACCTAAAACCACTCAAGGTATTGAGAAGACAGACTTTCAAATCCAGAGGGTACCTGGATATGAAAGTAGATAGCTTAACATTCACTCAGCTGAACCATAAGCTACTAAACCAAAACTTAGTTTGCCAATTGAACATTTCAAGACAAAAAAACACTGATGTAAATTTAGGTGACCTAGTGTAGTAAGAGGACTTGAATACAGAAGCTATGTTTGAAAGAGTTCAAGTGTTTGCATTACCAGTTGCTGTTTAAGGTGTTTCTCACATTATTCTTTGATGACTGAACCATCACTAGTTATAAAACACAAAGAACCGAAAAAATCTGATTGTTGTTCTTTGCCATCTGCATATGAAGAACCTACTGCTATTTACCAAGCACACATACAATTGCTGCTGCAGAAGCCAGTTTTACAGAGCTCCAGTCAAACTGCATTAACTTGCAGCACTCCAGCGCTGTAAGAGAAGGGTATAACAATGCAGAAGTTAGAACATATTACAAAATAGGTTTAGCTTTAGCATTCGTGAATGTCTCTGATTTTCTCCTTTCCCACTCCCTAAATTCTTACCACAGAAAGCCATTAATAGTGGTCATCATTGCAGTTTCTCTATAGATAAGACAAAACTGGTCTTTGTAGCACAAATATATAATGTATTTTTATCCTATACAACCTTATAATTCAAGGATTTCTGTTAACGAGGTTCCGTCATATTTAAAGAATTGATTATAAAATCATAGCAAAATGTCTGTAATAGAATCAGGGGAAAAAAAAAAAAACGAATAATATTATCTATGCTATGATGTAAAAAGGTACACTGCCCATGATTAGGTATAGCTGCAAACACCTTTATTTACAGTACTTGAAAAGCAGATAAAACCAGAATTTGTAGAGCCAGCATGAAAAAAAAAACCAACTTCCCAACTCTGGAAATGAAGAAACAGTAATTATTCCATTTTCTGGAATATTGAAAATATCAAACCAGTAGTAGCTGGTGAATTTAATTTTTCATGTCAAATTTTAGAACCCCATAGAAAAGCACTTGGTGGTTGTTAACTTTGAACTGAGATTTCTTCCTTCAGGAACCTGGGAAACAGACTCTATTCACGTGCTTTGCTCCTGATCCCCATTTTTGGCTGGCACAATTTAAATAGCGCATCTCTCTCTGACAAGTTCCTTCATGCTGACAAGGAAGAAAGTTTTTTTCCTTTATATTTTTCAGGTCTCCTTATGCTTATTTAATGAAGCATAAATATGGATGGCACCTTCCTCCTTACATCAGTTGAAAACAGACAAAAATACATTCAGCTGCAAAAGCACCTCTTTTTTAACCAGTCTTGAAATACTTCCCCTGCTTTTCTTTATTATTATACAAACTTATGCTTCCTTCATGCACATGAACCACTTAATCTTCAAAACAATCTGTCCACATGAACTCATCACACTGATTTCAGGAAAAGGATAAGAAAAACTATATGCAGCACTCAGAACAAGAAAATCCTTTCATGTAGTAAAGACATAAATATTCGTATTATTATTTTTTTAGCTCATTTCCACTTACTAGAAGAACTCTCAATCCTAATTTTTATATGTTGCTCTTTCCTCTTTAGCTATAATTAACTCTACAAAGAGTAACAGATACCTACCTAAACCCTTCCTGACAATTTCTAGTCCTACTGCCAGAGGAATGGAAAGCCCATTGTATTCTTCACAAAAATGCTATGTACAGCATTCTATTAGAGAACATTCCTTTTATTCATTTAAATATCACTGAATGCTGCAAACTGGCTTGTAACTTTCCCCTGTTCCTATTTCATCTCCTACTTGGTATGTCACCTTCCTTCTGCCAGTTTACTCTTGCCTTTTGTTTTTCTATTGCTTGCATAGTGTTGGGAATTTTTGTCCTCTTTTGCCTCATTTACCTGTGTGTTCTGGAGGTGGAGAGAAAGTGGTGTATAGCTGGAGTTACCAAGAAGTTGTCTGCCAGCCACAGGGAAGCACTGACATGTGGGTCCACACTCAATACCTGACAACATAAGTTATTCAGGTCAGTTTGAATAGTATGAAAAATTCCACTAATATTGACCAGGTAAACCTATTCCTATACTCTTTCATTTTGTACAGCCTGAGCTATTAGTGATCTCTAAATGCATTATTCTTACTACTTCATTATTATTACTATCTGCTCTTCTTGCAGATTTCATAATAAAGGTATTAAATACTCTCAAATGTCTATACATTCAGATCCAGGGAAAAATCCCACATTAGTGGCATGTTTACATAACTACAAACACAGACTGAGAGGCATCTTCTCCATGGTGCCTTTTTACAAAGAGGAAGATAAAATACAGAAAGGAAGGAGAGGAGATAAAAACTCAATTATTTCATATTATGCCAACAGGCTCTAACAGGTACTGCCGAGCAGGACTCACCCCTCAGAAAAATTATATATTCTTTTGATGATAATTGATTGTACTTTTCAAAATACCTAAGTTCTAGTACTTTAAACAACAGGCATTCAATTTCAAAGAAAGGAGAGTGTAGCAGCACTCATTGTATAAGAGAGTACTACAGATGACAAAACACAAATATGAATCCTGGTAGAAAGCTAACTAACCCTGCAGCAGATTCTTCCAGCCAATCAGATATACAAAGGGCAGTTTGAAGGGGTTTTGTATTTACTCAAGCAAAAACATTCAGGAGCCTGCAATATTAACCCAATACCATACTGATTCCCAGAGACAGAGCTCCGGTACTCAGCCACAACATTCCATTTCAAGCTGATGCATTCCATTTCAGCCTCATTGGATTTATACATCATTTAGGGGTACACAAAGGGCTCAACTGCAAAACTTATCAAGTATCCACTGTACAGTAGTACATATTTACATCTGTTCTTTGCGAAAGCAGATGGATTTTGTACACTATATGGCTTCTAAAAAGTTCATATAAAGTGTGAAAGAAGAGTAAATTCTAGAAAATGGAGGAACAAGTTGAGGGGCAGAGCTATCTTTTAAGCTTCAGCCAGCAGGAAAGGAACTCTGAGTTCACAGTGGTAAACATACAAGAAAAAGCAGAAAGGATAAATCCTAAGAAGTGCTCTCATCTCTTGGCCGGCAAATCCCACCATTTCTGTGGGATCACTAAGTGAAAAAACAGTCCTGAGGCAAAACTCCTCCCACTGAAGGACCACAGAAAGATTAGGCATACATGTGAAAATTAAAATTGTGCCATTTCATTCTTCCTTCTCTCTCTAGTACGTACCCCAATCCAGAAATTCTCATTACAGCTAGTGTTAAGAATAGCTATCCAACCTCAATGCCCACTGGGCAAGATGTTGTAAACTAAGTATATTGTTTCTCTAAAAGAAAAAACATATTGAATAAAATAACAAAATGCAAAATAATAAATAAATAAAGTAACCAGATGCTTCAGGCAAAAGCTACCTTAAAGTTCTGGAATAAGTGACTTGCAAAATCACTGACTCTTGGTGTCACAATGTTTAATCTAAAGTAATGCTGCTTTTGAAATAGTAGAGTTGGAGACACCTCTGTCTTCACACAAATAGTGGATTACACCATGACAGCCAACGTTTGTGGGGAGCCTGCAGACAGCACATTACTCGATTACGTTTTTATTTCAGGTAGAGCCTGGCAGCACAAAAAAAGTTGCTCCACAACATATCAGGCTTGTCTTAAATTGATTAGTACATTTCATCAGGGCTCGGATACGGAGTTATTACAGATTGCCAGCATTCAGAATAAGAGTTCTTAGCCTCTGCTTGTTTCTATAGAATTTCAGGAACAATTGATGTGTGAACGAGTTGAAATAGGCCAGGGAGACTGAAATATAACTCCACATAAGCACAGTCAGACCCCAATAGTGTTGGAATTCTACCTCTGAGTCCCAAAATGAAATTAACTTCCTACATAACTTACAAGTGCATAAGCAGCTACTTCATTCACAGCCTGAACACTGACAGATACCTGCAAAGCATCTGCCTGTATATTTTTCTTAGCCAGATTATCACATTTGATATTTCCTACCCATGAACTTTGAGTTCACCATATCAAAAAAAGCAAATTTAGCTTCAGCTGAGCCTATGGATATTACTGGTTTTGGGCGCCCTAGTGCAAGGCAACACAGTGTGTCTACTTTGTTGTCAGTTTGCTGGATACAGAATTACAAGCAACAAGTACACGCATCTTTCCATCCTTCTCAGATAACAACCTTTCACACTTTATTATCACTTATTAAAATCTACTCTTGGCTTGATTGAAGTGTGTAGGTTGCACTATACTTACCTTCAAAGAAAGCACCTTCAACTGGTTCTGAAGTTACTTCAGAAGCTCTCCCTGTTATTACATCCCTCCTTTTCATATTATGAATTTCACACACTTTACTGCTTTTGTGTTTCACTTAAAATCTTGTTTATTGAAGACACAAAAGTAAAACTTCTCTAGTAGTGCCTACCTTTTTCCTTTCATGCTTTCTCTCATGGGATGCAATTCAACTCACATGATTCATGTCTGAAAATCTTTAAAGTATGTCTGAACCAAGCAGCTTCCTATGTTTTCTACCCTTGGAAGGAGGGCAAGAATCATATTAGACAGTTTCCACTCTTTGATATATATGATTTAATGACTGAATATACATAATCATGTCTTTCTAAACAGACACTGTTTGAAGTTAAAATCAGTATCTAAGTGTACTACTTCATCTAGGCAAAATCTGTTTTCCACCAGGAATTTTCAGGATCATTTCTTCACAGCTTCTTCAAAGGTAAGGTTGTTTTTACAAACTCAAAACTGTTACAACTCAAAAGTCTGAAAACAAACATCTAAAAAAGCAAACTAGTTGAATCAAAGCTTCTATATGATTAATTTTATTTAATATAAATTTACATGGATTTGGGACATATGTTTTGTTATTACTTACACTGTGCCTACAACATTTTAATTTCTTTGAAAAATAGGCCATTCACTTTACCTGATTTCAGAAATGTATAATTAAAGATAAGACAACTCTAGTAAGTTTTCTAGTATCTAACTGTGTTCAGGGTCTTGATCCACAGATTGCAAACTCAGTAGCTATATGATCTGCTTTGTCCATGTAATGTTTATAAAAGCAGTATTTTGCTTCAGTCCTATTTTAAAAATTAGGCAGGGCAGTTCACTACAGCAAAAACGATCAGAGTTTAAGACATGCAGTGATAGGACAAGGGGGAAGGCCTTTAACCTGACAGAGGGGAGAGTGAGATGAGCTCTTAGGCAGAAGTTCTCCCCCGTGAGGGTGCTGAGGCGCTGGCACAGGGTGCCCAGAGAAGCTGTGGCTGTCCCATCCCTGGCAGTGCTCAAGGCCAGGCTGGACGGGGCTTGGAGCAACCTGGTCCAGTGGAAGGTGTCTCTGCCTGTGGCAGGGTGTTAGAACTGGAGGAGCTTTAAGGTCCATTGTAACCCAAACCATTCTATGATTCTACGATTATGTGAAAACACAGCTGTCATCTGCTATCAGCTATTTCCTACAGCTTTCCCCTTTTGGTAAAATGTTTGCCACAGGATAAAAAAGTAGGTGAACAATCAGCACTGCTGGAATTGGGGTAGTTTTTTTTCAAAACTGACTTGTGTTAGGCAAACAAACTGAAAGCTGCTAGACGATCCAGTTTTATCCTCAGGTTCTCCTGGAGTGAATGTGATTTATATATATCAGCTTATATACATCCATACTCACACAAACCCAAAATGATCTGATTTACAGTACTCTAAGTTGTGCACATGAACTTAGTCATGTGAGTTTCATTTAAAGGCCAGTTAATGAAGTCTGATCAACTATTTTTCAAGGAAGTTTTGCAAGGAAATAAATTACACAGATGCATTGCCAGCCTGTCAGTTCTCACCCCTTCCCTCATAACTTTGGAACGAATTGGCTAATTTTGATCAAATTTGACAAAAGGACCTGGTCTCAAACATATGAATTTCCAGCAAGTTTCCATGAAAACTGACAGTTGAGTAGGAGATAAAGACTGACATGAGTCTTTCCAGTGAGGAAAATACGGCTGTGTAAGCTCAGCAATTATCTATTACGCTGACATACCAGCAAGTCAATGATCATTGTGTATATATCAGCTACACAATCTACATGCATGCAATTCGGAAGTAATCGCGGGTCTCTTGTTTCTCACCCAGCCACAAGCTAGGGAACAAAGGAGTGCTTGGTGGTGTAGTTTGGAACTGGTGGAGATGCTAGGTTTCAGCAATGAAAAATGAGTGAAAAAGGGACCTGCATTTTGATTGCATATAATGTCATTTGAAACCAAGCTTCAACATATACATTGTAATCTAATTTGTTAAAGTTTGCAAAGCATGTGTAATCATTAACCCACCATCACCCAAAGCAATGAAAACCAGGATAAAATCAGAAAATGTCAGGCTTACCGGGATTTAAACAAGTTGCTATTTCTATTCACCAGTATTAATTCAAGTAGATTATTCACAGAGTTTCAACAGAGTAATTCATCCCAGAGTGTTCTTGCACCTTTCTGGGCAATCAGCACTTGATCTAGGAGGCCACATGGAACCATATCTGCACAAGCTCTGTTAGTAACTACACAGTGGGCCCTTGGGTTGTTAGGGACATAGCTCAGGTTAGTAACACCTTAATAACCTGAATCTTTTAAGATTCTTGGTATATGGTGGAAGAACTCGTTTAGGTTTCCAGGCCTTTGTCAGGACGGCCCCTGCCCCACAATTGAGAGTATCCCAGCGTTGCCTGCTCTCCGCTTCTGTTTCGAATGTGCTGTGTTTCCTCCTAGTGTTCCTCAGCCATACTCACCAATGCCACAAAAGGAGGAAAAACAAGTCAGTCTATCCCCCTTACTCCTGTTCACTCTCCCTGCTTACTCAGAAAAAGGATTACATTACCATTTAATGCAAAGGCATCACACCAGGAGACCTCATGCTCTGCTATTTTTCTATTACAAATCCTTGATCTTTTCCAGTCATTGCTGTCAAAGACAGTATTTCATTCTGTTGATTAACTACTTTACTTGCATCTCCTCAGACCTAACAAACACTCCAGAACTGGAGGTCCATCAATGTTGTTGAAAATACTTGCCTGAATTATCATTTAAGCAATCATATCCCTCCCTCATTCACGTTACAGGGCATATGATAAGATATGAAATCGCTCAAAAAACAATCTGCATTGCAGTCATCATCAAAGTAAATAAAGGAAAGGTGATAGGACACCAGATACTAGGCAAATCACTGTGATCTTCACACAGAAAGGTAATGGATTTATTTTCTTCTTTAAAAAAAAAAAAAAATACATAGCTATTCTTCATTCAGAGGTCTTCATGCTAAATTTATTATTTTTAGCAACCACATGACCATCTAGAGATTAATTGCAGGAGTTCCTTAGGATCTGAGTAAGAACACAATGATAAATCACTGTGATTCTTCTGTCCTTGTACAGTAATCAAAAAATCATTTACTAATAGATGGAATTGGTTCCAAAAGCAGAAATCACACAGCTCCATCTTGTGGAAGCTACGATTCCTGGTGTGTTCCAGTTCAGGTTCAGCCTTTGTTAATGATTCAGCTTTAGAAGTTTTTACCTACAAGGCTTTCCCTACTGCAGTTATTTTCTTTAATGGGTAATTTTAACAGCTTCACCAACAGCAGGAACAAGCTGCCTAGAATTTTATTTATATTCTTCTGTCCCACTTTAATTTCCTGTAACAATCTTCTGAACAGGTTTATACTTTAACAGTTTGCACCACCAAGTGATGCAGAATCAGCTCCTGTATTTTCTGTCTGTCCTCTTTCTTTGACCTGTAAAAGGGTGAACGCACAGAATTGTCTCAATTAACATGCCATAGATCAGTATTAAGAACAGCTGATTTTCAGCTTAGGGGTGCTTCTTCATGGGAAACATTTGCTATTCAGTTTAGGTGGCACAAAACTTCAGGGCAGCAGGTTGTCTCAGTAATGTTAATGAACACAGAAACCTATTTTGTAATGCTGACATAACCTAATGCCATTAAACTAAGTAATCACAACTTTTACCTCAGATCAAGCAGATTACTTTCCACAACACTATGAAAACTGTCTGCTTGGATTGTGAAGACAACTGTGGGATTGATCCTTACTCCTTTATTGCACTCTCCTTGACCCACAGAGAGCTTTGGAAGCAACTGTACACCAGAAACAAACACATCATCATGCACACTCCACAGATGCAGATCCTATTGTTGTTGTGCAGAGAAGTGTAGTCTGTACCTTCCTACTTCCTCACCCTTCCATGGTAAGATTACTGCTGCAGGAAGAGAGAACTTTGAAGTCCTCAGCAAACACATTTATAATTAGTCTTTGTTCTTTTCTCAGCAATTTCTTGTATAATTATGGCATCATTTACCATAAAAGGTAAATTCCAAGTGTAAGATGGTGTCAGGAATGCAAACAAAAACTTTTAGAGTGACAAAACCCCCAAAGACTTTGAAGAATTTTGAACAATAAGGGCCACTTTTGATAAGGACAATTATTCATCCTCATTCTCACTGAACAACAGAAAAGGAATTTTAACAAAAGATCCAAATGTTATTAAACTATTTAATATCTCAAAGATAAGACCCAAATATTAACTACAAATTTAATGCTAATAAAAATTACTATAGGTTAATCAAATTGGAAATAAAAAATCATAAATCATTCAACTATATAGCTGAACATACATAAAGTTTAATGCCATGCTATCAAGAAAACTTTCATTTTTATATTTTTGGCTATATGTTTTACCTAAGGAAAGTGTACTAAAACATGTCTATCAACAGACTTTTACAAACTAAAACCATCAGGAAAGAAATTTCCTTGGTCTTTAGTAAGTAACTCATTGTAATTCCTACGCAACATGTTTTGATGTTTGGAACAATACTTTGTGTTTGGAGAAGAAGGTATTTTACAGCAATTTGCAGCCTAATGTAATACTTCCTACCAGGTTATCTCAGCCTACATTCACTTGAGTTCTGTGAGAAACCAGCAAGTAACACGACACAGGGGACTACTGGTAGGTGACCCTGAGAACATATTTCCCATTAATGTACAGTCAAAATGCCTGAGTGGTCACAAATGACCACAAACATTCCCTCAAGTCTTCTAATTTAATTAAAAGGATAAATGATCCTAAGTATTTTCTTTTTTCTTTTTTTTTTTTTTTTTTATTAGGTTTTAATTAATTTTCAGGGTAAGAGCCAGAAGTCCCAAGAGAAAAAATAAGGAATTGTGCACAGGAGCTTCTGCTGATCTACAGATATACCAGATCTGCATGATGAATGTCAACATGGTAACCATCCCAGCTGCTCATTAAAGTGCTGTTTTGGACTATAACACTCAGAGCTTGTCTGAATTAACACATACAGGCAAAAAAAAATGCAGCGGAGAAAATCTCCTAATAATCATCCAAAATCTGTATTTTTAGCTAACACGTTAACACTTAAGAGGGAAGGAAACAGAGAATGGCATTTTGATTGTTTCAATACAAAGCATATTCCATGCCAACAATTCATCACCACTTCATCCCCCTGAATTCACCTTCCATACTGAGAGACATTATGGCATTCCTCTCTTATGGCAGAAGTGAAAATAGTAACTCTCTAGATATGACTGACAAGAAAAATACCTCATCTCTTCTGCTAACTTTTTTATTGTATGAAATTTCAGGAACAGCAGTGACTTGGTATCTTTTTATTAAGTCTTGGAGTGATTTTCGTTTCCCTGAGAAGTGTTAAAATTACTCTGAAATACTAGAACATAAAATCTATGGAAAGGATGTAAAAAAAAGAACCAAAGGAAAAGGTTTATATCCCACCACACCAATAGCTGCCCATCCTGACAAGAAAGAGCTGTCTCTGAATCTAAGTGGAGGCAACAGCTTATCCTCTTTATCCAATCAGCCTTTGGACCATATTTCAGAATCTGCCAACAATGCTGCCAATTGGTGCCAGTCATGGCAGTTTTTTTCTGTGATATGGACACCTATTCAAGAGAAATTGTGCCAATATTATTAATCTACTTCGCACCTGTATGTAAATACCCTTTGTACAATTTTGTAATCTTCAGTTACTACCAAGATTAGCCAGGTTTAAATATCAGCCTATAGACATGAAACACATATTCTTCTATCATAAAACAAACTCCATTCTGCATTTTATAGCTGGGAGTACTCCTAGGCTCTTGAAGAAAGTGCCAAGACTCTACTGCTAGAAAGACAAAGGAATTTGTTTGATAGGGCTACAATTATTTCATTCCCCAAAAGTAGAGGATTACAAATTATGTTAACTGGCATAAATAGCAAGGTATTAAAGAATTATTATGAGACAAGCCAAACAACAAAAGAGTTGCTGAATATTACAACTGCTCAAATAATATTTTACAGTGATACTCTGTGTTGTTTACAGTGCTCAGAAGATACATAATTGTGCACAGGCTGCCAGCAGTAGTCTGGTGCGTTTAATCATCCTTAACCTTATCACTTCAGTGCATAACATTAAAACTCAAATATCAGAATTAATTCAGTATTTGCTATTTCAGATTGAAAAATATATGACTAAATGTTAACTATGAGGCAGGTCATTCTAGTTAAAAACAAGACAAAGTTCAGTACAAAGACACCTGACTGCTGAGTTTCCCAGTGATCCATTTATCCATCCCTCTGCCAATACATGTGTATTTTGAATAAGGCATTGAAAGTGTAATCCTGAATTCCCTGGTAATATAAATGGGAGATTTGGCTGCAAGAGGAATCAAACATCAGACTTAGGGCAGAGAGAATTACAAAGTGAAAATGCCTAGAAGACTTCGCAGGTAGCCATTTTTAATATGAAGTCTTTGTTTTTAAGCATGAATAGGACTATGATTCTTTGGCTTCTAACGAAGAGAATTCTAAGAATCTCATTCTACATCTATTTTACAGGACTATGAAGATTTGCAAATGGGGCCATGTAATAATGCTTCAAAGGCTAAAAGTTAGATCAAGACATATTTTCCAAAAGAGTGGTCCAGAATTTCTTGATGGATAATAATTTTTTGTCAGGATCCATTAAAAGGAAAACAACCAAATGAAGGAAGTCTCATTTCCTTTTCTATTCTATAACAACTAAGGTCAAATTATTAGAACACAGTTATGTTTGGAATTAATGAACCTAAAAAAGTATTCCCATCAGCAGCAAAAAACACATGAAAATAGAATTGCCTCGCATGCATGTGAAGTGATGTGGTGCAGTAATCAGAACTAACTCAATATGGCAGCACAAGAGAGTTTTGGACAAGCCAAAGGAAAACCAGGAATGTTTTAATTGTCTCTCTTGGTGGAAACAGTCCTTTATCATATGTGTCAGCCTCAAAGCTGACAGAGGAGAAAATCAGAGAAAATAAGATGAGGCTTAGGCTCAAATACAACTTCTCTTTTTTTTTGAAGTTCTGCACTGACAGAGGAAGGATTGTCAGGTTTATAAACAGACATGCTATGCAAAAAGCTTTCTAGTAAATATACATGTGTTCACAGAGGTGTGCAGCCCTGGCAGTCAGGAACATAAGAGCAGCCAACCCAGATCAGGGCAAGGTCTTATCTAACAGTAGTCTTTTGTGGGTACCTAGGGAAGAGTGAAAGCACAGGTAGCATAAATTGAGACTTCCTCAATAGAAGCTCTTCCTACCAGAGCTTAGGACCTAGTATTTCATAGCTTTGGGTGTTTTATAACACCATTACTTTTTTAAAACCCATGTGAATTTCTTACATCCACTGCCTTCAAGATGAAAAGGAAGCTAGGAAGTTGAAAGAAGCAAAGCAAGATTTTTGTGGCAGCAAAGAAAGAGGCATTACAAATGGAAACAGTAAATGGGATAGGACTGTAAAGAAAGAATGGGATTTGAGCAGTAATACTGCATAAAGAAAAGAACGTAAAGGGATTCAGAGCAGAGATTTTTTTCCATCTGCAGCTCTCCACCCTTAAGTGACAGTACTGGGGGTCTCTAGGAAGGTAAGAACCAGCATTAAACACACATGCTGGTAGCACAGAAGGAGCACATTGTAACCGACCGCAGCCTAAAAAAAAAAAGCACTAAGAAAGGGGTTCAGTGAAACCCTTAAAGAAAATTAGTTCAGACTTCATTGAAAATATTTTTAATTATATGCTGCTTCAAGGGATGTCAGCCCATCCACTATCGAATGTATCACTTCTTACCTTTTATACCTCAGGCATGCAACGTTAGATATGTACTGCACTTTGTCCCTCACCCCACAAGTATCATGTGAGGTTGTTGTTTTCAGAAGTAAAATGGTGTTTTTCACAGGGTTGAGGTGATTGAGAAATTTTGTGGAAAAACCTCCAGAGGGAATAACTGTTTAAAACAGAAGAAAATAAGAAGAGAGGGAAGTTTTGGGACATTAAGAGAACGTCAAAGAAGGCACAGCCGAAAAAATAATGCCCATAATGAGCTATTAATGGTGCTGAAATTGTACAATTCATTTGTTAAAATGAATATACTTGACTGCAGATTTTCTTGTCAGTCTATATATTTTGATTATATGCACCACACAGCTCAGCAGTAAAATATTGCAATTAGCTTTGATTTTTTTGTATCCACAGAAGTAGCATATGCACGTCTGGTGGCAGAATCTAAAATTCAACTCCAAATTCTGGTCTAAAATGTTTGTGCAAAGCAAGTGGTTACATTCCAGATTGCTGAGAAACTTCAGCAGGAATTCTATGGAGACCTAAGGCAATACTGGTTTCTCAAATTTCCTATAAGAAGAAAACTATTAAAAAATCCAAAGAAAATTTAGTATATCTGCCACAGTAAAGTTTGAAAAAGTACAGCTTGAGTTCATTTCCTACCAAACACCTTAAGCACACAGGCACCATTTCTGTATACCAAAACCAGACATTTGAATGAGAAACTTAGCTTACAGATAAAAAAACTTAGCTTACAGATAAAATGTTTTTCATGCTGTTCCTTTTAATTTTAGTAGCACATCCACTGTGAAACTAGCACCATTCCATCTGTGAAACTATAGAGAGTCAGACATTTTACCTCATAACAAATCTGCGTAGCTCACTATTTTTTGGCTGTATGCGTATAAAACAACTTGACACAAAACAAACTGCAATTCATTAGATACATGATGTAACTCTCTAAAAGAAAGTTATAGCCCTACTTTTGTGAGGAGAAGCTACAAATCAAGTGTCCATAGAGTCTTGGCAAGGGAAGAGAGAACAAAATATAAGAACATGGGGAGCTGAGAGAGATTCCACGGTAGATCATCTGCCAGGAAATTGCAAGTAATACAACAACTAATCCACTGAATTAAAAGTAACAAAGTGTCACGACAGAGTGACAAGAGTCAAGACAGACATTTATATCTGATAAACAACTCTAATAGTTTCTATGTATGATACATGCTCTTTTGTTTTTTCTTTCATAACTTCCCAGTGAACTACTTGGCACTTTCCAGTACTCAATTCATTTAGCTTACAAATTAAATGTTCTTTTCTTTGTAAAAGTTACTGTGCAGAACAATAAACTTGCTATATCACCACAGTACAATTTAGAAAGTGATACATATACAGTAGACATATATATTGGAGAATTTTTTCATAACTTGGAAATCCTGTCAATAAATCAATTCAAGGGCAAAAGGCAGCGGCACAGAACAGGACCAGATCTACTTATCAGTACTCACTTTTTATATCACAGTGGAAATACAGCTCTTGATCCTCTTTTGTTAGTCACTTCACAAGCACAAAATAAAGGATTTTACAGAAGTCACCTGGCAAGCTCTGACACTACTCACTCCATTTGATTCCACGCTGAAGAATAGCCAGCAAAATTAAGCATGTCCACACATCTCAACCACTCACAGCTTAAACTATGATCTAGCTGCATGAAGACAATGCCCTGTGCACTGAAATGGCTGTGGCACATATACATGTTCCATTAAGCTACCAATGTGGAGAGATAATATTGGTATTTTTTAAAATTGACAAATTATTCACTCTGGTTTTGGCAAACACAGTAAATCCATGATTAAGATAACCAGTCTCTTCCCAAAAAAAAAATCTTAACAAATTCCCCTTGCAGATCCTTAATAAAGTTATATCTTGCACCATTCATCTGGTAAATAGTGATACTTGGAAAAATAGAAACAATGAGAAAACCTTTCCATGCATATTCAGAGAGTTGTAATTGCTATGGAAACCATCTTTAGTAATTCAGTCTTTGTCTCAAAGCATTAGAGGCAAATCATGATACAATGACAGCAAAGAAAGCGTAATACTGCCTAAGATTGCAAAGTTCAAAATTCAAGAGAAAATTAAACTACCATGCAAGAAAATCCTTCAATGTTCTCATATCTTTCAGGTTCTTTTTTGGCGCATATTTATGTGGATAAGCCCTTTGTTCTTAGTTTTTGCCTGGGCTTCCCAAATAACTGCTTAAGTAGCACTGAGGGCTGACAGAACCACTGCAGTTCTTGCAAAAAAAGCACACTGTTGCTTTATTACATTCTTCAAGTAATCTAATTTAACCACCCTTTACTACTAGAAATTTTGGGAAGCTGGAAAACATGCAAATTCAAGCAATGCCATTCATTTTTAAGCTCTAAGAAGACTGATAACAGGGTCAAGGAGTCAGAGATAATCAACTATGGCAATTAGCTTTAATGTAAAGGTAGGTAAAATAAGAACCTACTGTTTTTAGAGTAAAAAGATCAAAACCAAAGCAAACAACAACACTTAGAATATTATATGCCTTGCTTTCACTTCTCTTATATGCAGTATTCTCAGTTTGTTTTATTGTATTCATACTACAAGAACGTGTTAATCAGTATTTCAGAATATTTTCAGCACTCCGTCCTGTTTCCTCACAGTAGCCTTCCCACTGATAAACCAGAGTTGATCTCACAACAGCTCCTAATCAACCTCAACAGTTCCATTGTATCACTTTTCAAATTCTTTTCCTGAATCAAGTTAGTAAATGCAATATGTATACATCTACTACTCTGGATCATGTAAAAAAATGCTACTTCTGATGTGCTTACCTTTATTCTACGTACACCATTTCCAGACAGAATATCATCCCAAATACTATTTGGGAAGTACACTGCATTTCAAGTGCTTTTCTTTTTTCAGGTACATCCCATCCCATACACTCTTATAAAGCATAAGTCCATAAATGGCTAGAGTCAGCAAAGGTTTACAGTAATGTCATTAATGTTGTTTATAAGCAACAACTTGTACTTTTTTAAAAGGCTACTTTTGTTGAAAATTCTGTACACCTGTCTGGTGAATCAGGATTTGTGTAATAAGGATTTGGGTTTATCATCATGTGAACCTGCCTTTCCTACTTTTTTTTTTAGGTAGAGCCTTCTAAGACATAGAAAGAAAATTCCCATGGAAGATAAACTCTAGGAAACAGTTCTTTTTCACATTACAGTCAGAAGACTAGTCAGATGTGAGCAAATAACCACATTTTGTCAAGCAAAGCATAGGATGCAAATTTTATAC
Source organism: Psilopsiagon aurifrons (assembly GCA_025447955.1). NCBI lineage: Eukaryota > Metazoa > Chordata > Aves > Psittaciformes > Psittacidae > Psilopsiagon > Psilopsiagon aurifrons. The sequence goes on from JAOEHY010026132.1 coordinate 39,078, forward strand.
GAGTATTATTCTGACAATGAACAGGCAAACAAGAGCTATTCCCACATAATGCCGTTTGGTTTAGGATTAATCCACCAATATTTTTTTCATGGATATGAACTGGTAGGATGTGAACCTTACACATAACTGTGCCATTGATCACAGCAATTGTTTATAGCCATCAGCAGCTCTAAAGCTGGATTTATCATAACCTCAACCACACCCTCAGCTTTCAGGATAAAAAGTGACTGAACTACACAGCAAGTTACAGACAAAATTAAGTACTTGTGTACAAACCAAAAGAATGATTTGTTCTTAGAATTGTTTCAGGGGAAAAAAACAATAGTATTTTGTTTATTAAATATCAATATAGCAAGGATCTTGATTTTGCTTCTCTGAAATTCACTGGGATATCATCATCAAAGTTAGCAAACCAATGTATAAAAAATAGTGCTGGTCAAAATGTTTAAAAGGAAAGAAACATGTAGCGTTTATTCTTTTTAGACTAACAGAGTAAAACCAAAAGTTTTGACTCTGGCACAGACTGTTCACTACGATTCATAATAATAACTTTTGTGCAAACAAATTGATACATTTAAGAAAGCCTCCTACATAAGGGGAAAATAAAAAACCAAATCAGACTGAAGCCATCATAGGAAAGGCACAGGAAAGGCAGACAGTGATTATAGCTCAAAGTTCTGGGAAGAGAGAGGAGAATACCCCAAAAGCTGGGAGCTAGAAAGGAAAAAGCTGCAATGGAGAATCTAAAAGAATGAGTCAATGCACCATGAGATTTCTAGAAGTACGTATCTTTCCGCGTAGAGCATGTTTGTATTCAAACACAGAATTCAAGAAATCACCACTAGAACTTTCTGCACTACAGCACCCAAAAAATAAATGAAGTGTACTTCCATCAAATTAACAAATGTAGTTATTCACTTGATCTTGCACGAGTGTCAGGGTTAGTTTCTTACATCATCTGATACACTGTCCATACACTTGGATAAGAAAATTTTGGGATTTTCCTTCTTGGGGATCTGCCCCAGCCCTCTACAGAGCACTTCAGCAAAACTCTGTCTAGCTTTAGTTCTGTCATATGTTATGCTTATACTGAAAGTTTAAACTGTGTTTTTAGGAAGAATCATTTAGTCCATATCTTATTAATATCTGTATCATCTTAATTATGTGGACTTGCATGTTTAGAATTCTGCTTGCTTTCCTAGCTGGAAAGAGGTTTAAGTCTCTTTTGAAGTCTCACACATCATGAGATTAATTTGTACAATTCCTCATTAACATAGAAAGATTATACCTATTTACTTGTTTTCTTAGCAATAAAAGAATTAATTGAGTGGAACATCTACAGGCCTTACAATTTCAAGGATCTAAAAAAATATTCAACAGTCAGATGAGATTTTTGAGTGTTGTATTTGTAAAACATTTTATCTGACTAACCTACAAACTCCCTAGAAACATACACTCCAGGATGACGCACAGCATGCAAAATTTGCAAGTTATTCAAAGAAATCTGGGGCTCAGTAAAGACAATTTATTATTCAGGTATAAAATCAGAAGCCAGCTTCAGTCTTAACTATGAAATGATTATTGCTGCTTCATAATTAGAGGTTTCCTACAGGCTCTGAAGAATGTAAGCCAATAGTTTTCACTCTACTTTAAATTGAGTTTAAAACATCATTAAAAATAGAACAAATCACACATTCATAATACTATCTTACTAAGGCAGAAATCTGAGAGGTGTGATAATTTGGTACATATCTAATTTTTCAGATACAGTTACTGCAAATGGGGAGTAGAAAAGACATTGATTTGAAACACGAGTAAAGATGTAGATTCAAATTCTGATTTTGGCACTGCATGATAAATCCTAGGAAATTCATTCAAGCTTATAAATGCTCCAAAGATGTTCAAGGTGCTACTTACTAAAGAGAAGGTTATTTTTCTTGATATGTTTTTGGGAAATATGATACGTTCAAACTAGGATGTAAAAGCCAACAATTACTGGATGGAAAAAAAGAAAAGAAAGAAAGAGAAGAGAAAGTATTGCAATTCCCTGGAATAATACAACACTGATAGAAGGTAGCATTATTTCTCACTTTGAAATGCCCTAAGGGAAAACATCCTTGGAAAATTGCAACATTGTAGTACAGAGCTTCTATATGTCACATTCAGACACTTCTTTTTTCTACAAGCAGTTAACCATCCTCTTTACCTCACTGGAATATACCAGTGGCAGATGGATATTTTATTTACATACAAGTCCTGTTTTACTTAGCATAGTAGAAGCAGGGATGAGCCTTTTCCTTTGTGTGGAAATCTAAATCTCTCTTCCTAGAAAACAGTTATCTCAAATATGATATCATTGGCAAGGCTTCCTTGAAGAATCACACAGTGCATTATAGGACAGTTGACATCACAGAGCAAGGCATGAATCAATGGTGCATATTTCAGAAGATCAAGCCTGAAACTGACTCCCAATTTCCTCTGCTTGGGTGCTATCCCTGTCTTGATAGCACTAACTTCTAGTAATTGTGGATTTAGTTAACTGAGTTTTAATCCTCAAATTCCCTGAATTTATCTACCGATTGAGGAAGTACATAAACAGAACAAAAATGTAAAAGTGATGCATTTGCTGTCTTTGCTGTATGTATTCCATAATTAAACACTTAGAGAAAAGGAAAACTCCAGCGATCAGGCGAGTTTGCTTCATGTTAACTTTACATTCTCTTTAATAGTCAAGGAAGAGTTTTAGAGGTATGAATCTGCCCTGTGTAGAAAATCAGAATATTCCTTCACTAAAGAAACTGCAGTTGCTTCAGTTGTAAAAGTGTTAAGTAAAATATTACAAATGTGTTCCTACATTAGCAGCAACATCTTGTTTCAACAATAGGCTAAAAGCACTCTAATTAGATATTTCTATCAAGTAAAACAATATTAATACCGCTTTTACAATCTTCAAATTAATATGAAAAGGGTTTTAATTGTCAGGTTAATACCTTTCCTTGCTAAATGACTCTTGCATTTAGACAAACAGTAAATTTTATAATATGCCTTAGAAAAGATGTCTGTATAAAACTGATACTTCAGACTAACTTGTAAGATAACAGTATGTTACCAGTGAAATTTAGAGACAATCACAATTTTGTCCCTTGTTTGTTTTAGCCACAGGATACCACTACAGCAATATTGTTGCTTTATGCTCTACACGAAGTTATCTTATTCACATATACAGCAAGGGCTGGATTTGAAATACAGCTTTAAAAACAACGACTAAAGCTGTCATTTCAAATAAGCTTTAGAAAGAGAAGCACGTAACTCCTTTCTCGACAGGGACTGATGAGAATAACAGCCTGAGGTGCCAATTAGCTCCATAGGTGTCTAACTCTTTTCCTGGTGCCTAAAAAGCATGCTTTTCAGAACGCTGTGTCAATCTTATCTGAAATGTTTCCCCTATGAGATCTTGTCCAAGCTCTATTCAATAGAATATTTGGGTTGCAAATGGGAGTTACTATATTTTCACAAAGCTCCATTTTTAATCCCTAAATTTTATAACTATTCTATTGGAATCAAAAGGAAAAATAAATACTCATTGTTCCAATAGCCTATGCTACATGTTTACAGTTCAAATACAGTTCAGTTCTAAGTAATAACATTGCAAGATCATTTCTTTCACAAAAAAAAAATACTATTTCTAGTAACACTTGGAACATGAAGTTTTTCATCCACACTTTTTCACCTAGGGTCAGGACACTCAAAACCTTCTTCTAAAACTGCAAAACTAGATTTGCATTGCCACTGCTACACAGCAAATCTACACTGGTCATAACAGTGCCGAATATGGAATGCTGTCAATATACATCCATGTTAAAATACGCCCCATTGCATCAACTGCTTCATCTTTTGTTAATAACAAAGTAGTTAATTTGTAAAATTACTTCTATTAAATGAACAACTAAGTATCTCTGAATGAATATGACCATGTCCTTTGGAAATGTATGCTAGACTTCAACATAAGCAGTGTATTAAAACACTTCATCTACCTCTTATTTTTATATATTACTACAATAAAGAAATCTCATTGTATTTTGCTATTTTTACATCCAGAAACTATTAAAGTGGTATGTTCCACATGGTCACCACATATGTTATTTACATAGGATGCTTATGCCGGGATGGGGGAAATCAAAATTAAGGTTGTTCAGGGTACCTAAGTATGAACTGTAAATGGGGAGAAAAAATTCTGTGGAAATCATTAACAGCTCCTTAAGTTTAACTCTCAGTTTACTTGAGACAAAGAACATTGAACATACTTGCTGTTGCTTGCATGGCAATTAAATTTAAGGGGAAAACAAAGGTGAGAGAGTTAGTAATTCTGGGATCTCAGGGTCTGTGCAGAGCCAGTGTAGAACAAGAACTTCCCTTACTAATGTTCTCTATCCATCAAACCATAACCCAAATCAGTTCTTTCAGCAGAGTTCATTTTTAACCCAGCCAAAGCATGTCATATTTAATTTTTACAATAGCTTCCTTGAAAAAGAATAATTAGGTTTTCCTTTATAGGGGAAATATTTTTTAACCTGTAAAGAATGTTCTGGATGTAGACTGCTGGAGAAAAATCTCTTTCAGCCAATCATCAATTACAGAAAGTGCTCACCTCAGAACTAAATGTTCCAAGAACATGATTACACAAGTCTAAAAGATGTCTTATAATACAGTTCCAAATTATGGAACACATTTTTTCAATTTCCAATGTAACTTCATACCTACACATAAACATGATTGTTTTTATTCTTGCTCTTTTTCTTAGACAGGAAGTTTGTTCTTATTTTAAAAGATAAAAATATTTCCTCAGGTACCTGGACAATAAAACCATGCATTAAATCAGACTATTTCATTACAGCAGTCTTATCTTTTAACTATAATCTCCAACAGGTCTTTGGTTTTATTAAACAAATAAACAACTTTTTTTATTAAACAAATTAAACATCTTTTCATTAAAGGTGTGAAAAAGAACAAATATGTAGTCCATGATATCATATGATTGAACTAGTAACAGGACTATAGGTGTTAATTTCAAGATTCATCAGCTAATAAGTTTAGGAACTAATATGTTGATATATCTAATAAGAGACAATGAAAATACTGGAAAAAGTGTAATATACTGGAAAAAGGATAATGTACTGGAAAAAGGAAATATAACCCCCATTTTCAAGAAGGAGAAGATGGATGACCCAGCAAGCTACCGACCGTCCAGTGCCACCTCTGTGTCTGGCAAAATCTTGGGGCAGATTTCCCTGGAAAGCATGCTGAGGCACATGAAAGACAACAAGGTGGTTGGTAACAGCCAGCATGGCTTCACTAAGGGGAAATCCTGCCTGACCAATTTGGTGGCCCTCTGTGATGGGGCTATGGAACTGATGGACAAGGGTAGAGCAGCTGATGCCATCTACCTGGACTTGTGCAAAGTGTTTAACACTGTTCTGCATGACATCTTTATCTCTAAATTGGAGAGACATCAATTTGACAGATGGACCACATGGTAGATAAAGAACTGGCAGGATGGCCACACACAAAGTTGTGGTCAATGGCTCCATGCCCAGTTGGAGACCAGTAACAAGTGGTGTGCCTCAGGGATAGGTGTTGGGACCGGTCTTGTTCAACATCTTTGTTGGAGACTTGGACAGTGGGATTGAGTGCACCCTCAGCAAGTCTGCAATGACACCAGCTGTGTGGTTTGGCTGATATGCTGGAGGGAAGGAATGCCATCCAGAGGGACCTTGACACTCTTGTGAGGTGGGCTGATACCAACCTGATGCAGTTTAACCATGACAAGTGCAAGGTCCTACACCTGGGTCAGAGAAATCCCAGGCACAGCTACAGATTGGGCAGAGAAGAGATTCAGAGCAGCCCTGCGGAGAAGGACTTGGGGGTGTTGGTTGATGGAAAAATGAACATGAGCCGGCAGTGTGCTCTTGCAGCCCAGAAAGCCA
>JAOEHY010026134.1:0-10661 GCA_025447955.1 Psilopsiagon aurifrons
GGCAACAGTTATCAGTAGAAAATTGTAGGCTGTTTAACTTACCTCAGCCCTATTGAATATGGCTGCTTCCCATCCCTCCTGCCTTTTCACTCCTTGGAGTTTTCACACTTTCCTGTTAACTCATAAAGGCATTGCTTAGGGCATTTAGCTGAGAGACTGGACGGAAAGCTACAGTTCACTATCTTTTGTTCTTATAATGTTCTTTGAAGAAGACCGAAAAACTGGAGTCCACCAGAGACAGGGAAGGCACTTCCACTGATCAGCTTTTGTTTAGGCAAAAGTTTTAAACTATGACTTCTTTAGCTTTATACAAATGGAAGGAGTAAAACCTTTGGAAAGGACAGTTCATGTTCCAGACAAATTTAAGCTCATGGTTAGATGTATAAGGTGAATCAACTGGGATAAATATTTGTCTCATCAGAGACACTCATAGGCACTCAAATAATTTGGTAGTGGCAAGAGGACATCCCTTTCCAAGAGATGTTTGAACTGTACAAAGAAAAATTTGGTGAGGTTCTATGCTCTGTTATGCACAGGTTAGATCAGATGCTTCTTATAGCCTTGTCTGTCTTTAACAACAGATTATCTTTCCATTCCTAGATTTTAGTCTATTTCCATCACATCTGAGAATAAACAATTTTTGCAGTCATCTGGTTCAAGAGGAAGGAAATAAATTGGTCCGGAAATAAGCTATGTATGGATGTAATCTTTTGGGAAAACTGTTTATGTGTAAGACAAGTGTAAGGGGAGACCAGAGGGGTTTTTTTTTTCCCTGCTTCTTGAGTGTACAGGAACATTACAGAAGGCTAACTGAAAAGGACACTTGTGAGTCTGGTTGCTCTGTTGTATGAACCAAATCAGTGCCATTTAACCTCTTCTGTGTAATGCATCCTTCCATTCAGCAGGGACTGTATGTTGACAAGTCACACATCAGAGTATGGGCATCTGCACTTCATTCTTTCTCTTGTAAAATAGCCTCTTACCTTTTAGATAAGAGCCTCTTTTATATAAGAGGCTTCTGTGTTACTTCTAGAAAAAAAATAGCACATAAGAAATAAAATTTTACCTTTATATATTAAACCTATGTTCCTGATTCTTCACTTACATTGGCATTGCAATTTCTCAGGCCTGTATTTTGATGTCACTATTCAGTAGCTCAGGATTGAATTGTTCTTTCTTTAATATCGCTTAAGGCTTCAAGAGTAAGATTTTTTTTCTTGAATCTTTAGAGAACATAATCTGCTCCTCTTTTGCCTACCTAAAAAGAGAGAAAACTTTTTTGAGTGATTTAATTAGGTTTATTGCCTCTATCTGTTCATCTGAAAAAGATGGCTTAGTCCTTCTGACCATCAAAATGACCTTTCATCACTGTTACCTCACCTTCTATCGTTTCAGAATCTTCTTTTTGAAGCTTCATATTGTACATTTTGTGAGAATGACATTGTGTTTAAAAATTGCTCTTCCTCTCCATCAAAATTAATTTAAAAATTTTTGTCTAAGCACAAATAAACTTTTGCAGCACTTGAGACAGAAGATGTGATGAGTACTGGGTATCTCTTAAGTCCTATAATGTATGTTTTATCATGTGTCTCGATTAACAAGTTGCGTTTTCAATTCACGGTGGTACCAAGTGAAACAAAAACAATAAAGACTTCAGAATGTCCCACTTTCTTACAGCTCATATGAAATTCACTAAATCAGAAAAGCATCATTCTGTTTTCCAGTCTTGATGCTCCATTTATTTTTTTTTTTTTTGAAAGTGGTAGCAATTTCATATTTCAAGAATCCAGATGTTTTGAGAGAACAAAAAAGGTAGAGCCTATCATCTGGTCTTCACTAAGGCATCCTAGAAGCTGGGCTTCTAGTCATATTTATACTTGGTAAGTGCTTTGGATTGCAGAATTCCAACAGCAATTAAAGGCCTTTTGGAGGTGTAGAAAATATGATTGTAGCTTTTCACTGTGTGTACAGTGTCATGTAAAGCTACTTCATACTTCTGTGAATCTTGATACACTTAATTCCAAGAAACAAACTCTGGAGTGGAGTTTTTGAAATAATATATCTCATAGCTCAAGAGCAGTTGATTGGATTATTAATAATCCTAGATATGTGCAAAAATAATAAACTGCTTCAGTGAGTTCTTAGAAGTCGATTAACATTTTGTCTTAATCTTCTACCATTTTCCTTGGCAATGTAGAAGTACATTGTGCCAACATGATTTGCAGTATCATTAAGAGAATTGTTGTAACTTAAAATAGACTTTATTAGTTTGACATAAGAATTATTAAATCTGGAACTGTAGGTATAGTTAGTGGCTAGATTTTCATAGGATTCTATTCTACGTCAAAATCTTGGAACTGGTAGCAAGATTGTAGTGGTGGTTGCATAGATGAGTGACCCAGTGCCACAGCTCTCATTAGTTGCAGAAAAGGAAATTTCCAGTTGATGATGAGGTGAACTTAAGTCCCAGTTTTCTAACTTGATCTCATCAGTGCATCTGAGCTGAGTGAGGTTAGAAATCTGTTGTAATCTGGAAAGGAAAAAACCTGCCTCATATGGAAAAAATTTCTGATATCTGTTATTAATACTTTCCCTGCCGTTGTTGAAGAAAATTAAAAATGGAAAGTGCTCACTGAATGAGTATTTGCATTAGAGGAGCAGAAACTGTTTCTTTTTTGTTTTAATCAGTTTCATCTCTGCCTTTTGTAAAAGAAATAAAAAAAAGTGGTGTTAATGCAACCTGCGTATATACCTCCACTTTTGAACAGATGTTTATTTTGAAGATCCGGAAACTATATAGTTTAAGCTCCTCAGAGACTTGAGCAAATCCATTGTGAATAAATGGTGTTTACCTTATAGTGAAGTTTGTGAGGGGAGAGAGAACAAGGTGATGATTGAAAGTTCTAGTCCTCCTTTCCAAGCAAAAACTGGCTTATCATTCAGCGCCTTTTTGCCTTTAGACATCCCAAGCATCTGTATTATACATTTAATGTTAATTCAGTTGAGTTTTTATTTTCTTCTCAAGTGAAAGATGTTAAATGGTGTAAGTCATAATTATCCTTTAAGTTTTAACCTGTTCTAACAACCCTTACTGTTCCGCTTACTGTTCAAAAAAGGATTTATTTAATGCAGTCATAAGGCCAGTCCTTTCAAACTGACAAAATTCTTAAGTATCCTTGTTAGGAATGCTACTGTATTTGTTGAGTGTGTAACAGAATGAAGTATAATATACTTCTAGTTTTGAAGAATTTACAGATCTAGATACGATATGTGAAGGTAAAATAGAGGTATGAAATAAGAAATGTAGACAGTGGGTTAACATCACAGCTAACAATTAAACTAGTGAGTCATATATTCTAATTCTGCACTGTTCAGATAGAGCAGGGTGTTTTGGGTTCTGGAGAATATTCTGCTATTGAAATCTGGGTAAGAGATTACTGTCTATAACTATAGTTTGCCCTGTCTTAAAAGGCTGAGACACTGAACACAGAAAGATAGAATGGTTAAAGTGCTTACTATTTAAAAGCTAATGCATTAGGTAAGGGACTTTTTAATAGTTGTATTAAGAATAAGGAAGGAGTTAATTTCTGAAAATTAGTCAGCTTTTTATTAATAGGCGAGAAAACATACATTGGTATTTTGTTTAGCGCTGTCATGTCTAAAATTATCTGTGCTGGTTAACTTGTCCAACCTATTTCAAAACAGGCTATGTGAGCTACAGAACTGAGGCTGTTCTGGAACAGAGACTAAGCGGAACTCCTGACAAGAAAACTGGAATAGAAACTGTTCGCAGATTTTATATTTGCAATACTTGATACTAATTTGATAAGTGAACTTCAGACAGAGATGTTTCAGAGGTTCCAGATAGTTTTGTCTTCCTGTAACTGTCAGTAAATTAGGAAATGCATAGGAAACTACTAAATTTTCTCTTTTTTTAACCTGCTGAGTTCAGCTATGTTAGTTCTAAAGCTGAAAGTTTACCTTGTGTGTTTGCCTTAGCAGCAGCTGCAAAAACTCTTGGGGTATGTGTATGGATGTTTGACATACAGAGGAGTCATATGTTACAGCTATTTAGTTTTCTGGTGCCAAATATATTTTAAAGTATGTTGTAGCACATTACCATTGGTATCAGTCCAGATCTATTCTGATGCATTTCAATACTGGAGTAATGTGAGGTTTGAGTTCTTGGGGGGTTTGAACATCAGCTTTATTATTTCAAAGACACCGATGCTTAACAAGGACCGAACTTACGTGGTCTTTCAAGCCCTAGTGGCAGAAGTTATGCTGTGCTAAAAAAAGAAGGGAGAAAGCCCCCGAAATTCCCATGAGTTTGTAGGGAACCTTTTCCAGCTTGCTTTTTTTCTCCCCTCCTCCCCCCACTCCATCTTTATTGTTTTGTGCTTACTGCTAACACTGACATGGGTAAAAAATTAACACGTTGTCTGATTTTTGTAAAACAGGGTATAGAGTAAGTCATTGCTTTTTGACGTTTTAGCTTACAATGATTTTGTAGTAATAATGGAAAGGAAAGATAGGCAAATATGTACCAGTACAGTTAGAATGATAATGTAGTCAAAAGTAAAATGAAATATGTAAACTGAAATATTCTGAAGCTATTTTGAATTTTTCCTTAGGCTTTGTAAAGTGTGGTGTTAAATGATCTAACTTAGAAGCCAGTGTTATTTCTGGTAATAATAAGATAAGCACAGATAAAAATGTGTTGTGAACTATTGCTGTGTTTTGATACACAAAGTTCTGACTGATGTATTGCAGAATAAACCATCCCATTAAAACATTATCCACTTCATGGTTCTCAAACTTCCTTTCTCTTGTTTTGTATTAAAGCCCTCTTTCCTATCACTGTTCTCATAGATGTGTATTTCCACTCTGATCAGTTACAGGTCACTGTAATATAAATTGCTATGTACTTTCCTGCCAGGTGAAGGTTGTCATTCACAATACCTATTAAATAAAAAGAAAAGTCAAAAAGCCTCCGCCCTCACTGCCCCCCAAGAATACAAGAAGCAAACCAAAATAACCTTGTGATGGTCGTCATGACCTTGACTCAGTCTGGCCTAATGTATGTCCAAATTTTTCCTTGCATGTTCTGTTTCTCAGAACAGTTTCCCAACTCTTACTTTGCAGCTCGGTGCTTGTGAAAACAGGATGATGTCCTGTTATGCCATAGGCCTTGATAGATTTTTGTATTCAGTAGTTTGTCCACTGGGTATTTATTAGTCACAAAATTATTATCCACAGCATCCTGCCTGGGGAGTTTTTGAACTTGCCATCTGTTTTCATTTAATGACAAAACAAGTAATGGTATATTTAATTTCTAATCTACATTTAGCTTATATTTTATTATTATTTAACAAGGGATTAAAATGAACAAATAGAATAATGCTTTTTAAAATCCAGTAATAATTAAAAAAACCCTGACAACTGACCCTGTTAAGAAGAGAGTAGGGTTTTTACTGTGGCAGATGTTTGGACATTGCACAGCCTGAGCTGCTTTCATTTTCCGTCCCAGTGTCCTCAACAAGTTACGAGAGGCAGAGACTGAAGCCAGATGGAATATAGTGAAATATCTTAATCTTCCTTGTTTCTTTCTTCCCTGAAATATAATTGGACTTCAACAGGAAAGTTTAGTCTCCAGCTTGAGAATCATTTGGTTGGCCAAAATTTCAGACTGTTGAGATTATTTACGTTTAGCAAAGCATGAAACTTCTGATAAACTTAAAACTAATCTTGTTTTTCAGACTGAAAACCTAGAGAGTACCATAACCATACCAGATATCAAATTACACAGCAACCCTTCAGCGTTTAATGTTTACTGCAATGTCCGTCATTGTGTGTTGGAGTGGCAGAAAAAGGAAGCGTCTGTATCTCTGGCTTCAAAGAACAGTGTACAGAGTGGGGATTCGGACAGTGATGAAGAAGAGGAATCCAAAGAGCCACCTATTAAACTCCCAAAGGCAAGTAACTGAATGTAGCTTAAAGCGTGCCATGCATTTCATCTAGTGTTGGAATGTTCTTTGTGGGGAATAAAGAACAGCATTACAAGCCAGCTGCTCAGAAAATAGCTATAGTTTATTTGTAGTCAGTCTAGTCCAGAATCGTCTGATTTGATAAATTAGGAAGATCTGTATATCCCAGTAATTACTTTCAAGTCAGTTAAATGTCAGGTAAACATTAAGCATGTACTCCTTTACTGGTGGTTAAAAATAACAGACAGCCTGAAAGGTCTACAAAAAGTGTAAATAAGGCAGCTCTTATCTGTCAGAGGCTACTGCCTGTAGTGATAAAGGCTGCTTTCTTTTGCTTTACCCTATAAAAGAATAAGTCTTTCTGCTATGGGAATTCAACTGGTGGAGTGTTTTCTAAGATGATTTGCCAGGTATACGTGTAATTGCAGTAATTGCCTATTATTCTTACTACCTTAGTTTTTTGATCTTCCCTGTTTTGGATCTAGTGCCTTTTGGCACTATAGTAATGCGCATTAAGAATCTGGACATTACAGTTCAACGGGGTAGGTTTTTTACTGTTCACTACTTCTGTACTTATAATTTATATAGAAGTTACTGGTTTTTTTTTTCTTTTAATTTGCTGATTCACTGGTTTTTGTACTATGTAACTTCTGTGCATCTAGTTTTGATTTTTGCTAGCTTATTGATGCTATGAATCTTGCTTCCATTTGTTGTTCTGAGTATAAAAAGTACATTCAGTTTAACTTTTTCTTTGCTTTAAACCAAAAACTGAATTAAAAAGGTTCTTGCAGCAGTGATTATGTAGAATGTTCTAGTTGCTTAGAGAATTAGAATTTTATAGGTGCTTGGGTTTAGGTAGCATTATCTTGCAGGGCAAAGTTTGCACCTGAATATAATGATGAAGAATAGAATTGAAAAGGAATAAACCAAAGTCATGTAACTGCAATTTGGTAACTGAAATTTCATGGTTGGTAAGTTGCAGAGTAAACAGGCTGGTTTGGATTTAAAGGGACCTTAAGGATCACCTGGTTCCAGCCCTCCCTGCTGTGGGCAGGGACACCTTCCACTGGACGAGGTTACTCAATGCCCTGTCCAGCCTGATCTTAAACATTGCCAGGGATGGGGCAGCCACAGATTCTCTGGGCAACCTGTGCCAGTATCTCACCTTCCTGTCTCTCCCCTTGCAGTTTAGAGCCATTCCCCTTGTTTATGAACTGCATTTAACTCCTTGTGGATTATGTTAAGTGAATTAACAAGTGATTGTAGGTGTGTCATTTGAAATATAAGTAAAAGGCAATGTAGCTATTAGCATTCATAAAGAATTCAATGGAGTCTTGAAGGGTTTTTGAAATGAAAAGAGGTTCCAAGAAGGATGAGATTTATCAGGGGTATAGACAGAACACTTGCGTGTGGAAACTAAAACACTGACATTGTTTAAATGTATTAGAGAGCTTATCAGAAGGATAAGCCAGACAAGTGGTGCAGGTTTAAAAAGATGGTGGCTTAGGAAAAATGGTAGGGAAACTGTAGATGGGAAACTTTTTCTTTTATCTCATAATGTCTGTGTCCAGGCTGGAATTCTGTGTACCTTTCGTAAGGTGGGTTTACACTTTTGATCTGAAGTCTCAGAGATACTGCAAAAGGAATGGGAGGATGGATGCATGGAGAGCATCAGTAAGAGCTGGCAGGTTGTGACACAGAGACTATGGCTGCAGCAATACTTGTTTGTCTCACACCTGTCAGAGAGCAGCGAGAACAAGCTTAAGATGTCTTGAAAAGAGCTTTTCTTACTCTATCCTTCAGTGCACAGTTTGGAGCTGAGACATTATATACCTGTGGGTGTGTATATATAATATACATATTATATATATATTAAGGTTAAAAGAACTGTTTTAAGAAGCCTACCCAGTCTGTTGGTCTCAAGATACTAAAAAAATCCCAAACAACCCAAAACCTGTGCAGATCAGGCAGAATCCCAGCAGAACTATCCATTGTTGATTCCTACTGTAGTGGAAGTTCATAAAATTATTTTTTTCTATTTGTTAGATTGTCTGCTTTCTCCAGCTGCCTCTGTCAGCTGCTGGATGAGGTTTTCAGTCTGAAGATTGGGAAGAATACAATAAACTGCTCAGTTTCTCTCAAAGATACTATCACTGAAGAGAGTCTTTCTAAAAATAAAATACACTACAGTGCATTTTATTCCTTAGCCTACAAGGGACACCTTTCATTAGACCAGGTTGCTTAAAGCCCCTACCAAATTGGCCTTGAACACTTTCAGGGATGATGTAGCCACAGCTTCTTTGGGCAACCTGTTCCAGTGGCTCACCACCATCATAGTGAAGAATTGCTTCCAAATATCTAGTCTCTATCTGTCCTCTTTCAGTTCAAAGCTATTCCCCCTTGTCCTATCACTATTTGCTTTTATAAAAAGAAATACAAAGGTGATAACTGAGTTTTGGATCCTGGGAAAACCATCCATGCTGTTGTTTTGTATGCGTGTGCATTCTCCCACTGCACTCAAGATATGAAATGAAAGAAGTAATTTGCAGGAAAATTGTGGTTGCACTTCGAAGATTTGATTTGATTATGTTTTTATTCTTCTTCCAAAAGTCAAACAGGTGGTAAAATAACTTGAGGAAGACAGGAATAGAAATAAATTGAATGACAGAGAAGACATTTATGAGGCATCCTTTAGAACCTACTATTGCCTGTCAGAACAGATTTGTTTTAAGCATGAATGGCAGTTCCATTAACTTACTTTCATGTTTCAGTCTTTTTTTTCCTTATATTTTACTCAGGGTGAGCCTACATTAAACACTCCAAGCACTGGGGCTCTGGTCCTGACAGAAACACGTGGTGAAGTTTTGAAGATAGGGTTGTGTTGTGGTTTAAGCCTAGCTGTAACTCAGAACCACACAGCCACTCGCTCACTCTTCCCATTCTTCCTCCCTCCACCCCCAGGGGGATGGGGAGGATAATGGGAAGAATGTAACTCCCATGGGTTGAGATAAGAACACTCCAGTAACTAAGGTATAACACAAAAAGGCTACTGCTACCACCAATAATAATAATGATAAGGGAAATAACAAGGGAAAAGAATACAACCACTCTCCACCTGCCGTCTGATACCCAGCCTGACCTGAGCAGTGATCTAGCTGTACTGGGTAACTGCCCCAAGTTTATATAGTGGGCATGATGTGCTGTGGTATGGAACACCTCTTTGGCTAGTTTGGGCCACGTGTCCTGTCTCTGCTTCCTCCCTTCTTCCCCTCCTCATGCACAGCATGAGACTCAGAAAGTCCTTGATCAGAGTAAACGTTACTGAGCAGCAGCTGAAGACATCAGTGTTGTCAGCTTTGCTCCCAGTCTGAAAATGAAAACCACAGCAGTGCACCAGCTACTGAGAAGGAGAAAAATGACTGCTATGGCTGAACCCAGGACAGGTTGCTTATTTGTAATTAGTTAACCTTCTTTCACCTTCATCATTATTACATACTCTGAAAAAGAAGTGAAAGGGAGCATTCAGTGAAGAGGAGAGTAATTCTAAGCTCAGAATATTCAGGAATTCTGAAAGAGAAAGTTAGGAGTGGCTTTTAACAGTGCTTTACAGATGTTTTATTTGTTTGCATAATGCATGTCTAAGTACATATGGAGTTCCAGTGATGAGCAATTGATCCTCATTTTTGTGACAAAAAATAATCTCAGAGGCTTTGAAGAGAAAAGTACTAGTTCTGCCAGTATCAGCTGTCAAATGCATCATTACTCAATTTTGGAAGTCAGGTTGCAAGCGAATTCTAGCTTGCTGGTTCTTGTTAATGAGCAAGGAAATAGGAAAAAGGTCTCAAAGTGCAAACTCCATAGAAATTAGAAAGCCTCAAAGGCACAATTTATCTTGCATCATAAAAAAAAAGTTTTTCAGGGAGCCATTACCCTGCTTAGATAAGTGCTTTCATAAAATGACATTACTTCTAATATTTGCTAGTACAGTTGTGTAGGTGGGTTCTTGATTTTAATTCTTTTGAATTGCCTTTATATTCTGTATTACATTTTTGTTATTCAAATAACTATCTTGTTCTGTGAACACTGAGATATACCCTTATTGGTGAAGATGCAAAAATACTAACAGTTACTCTGAAATATCTGTACTTCCTTAGATCATTGAAGTTGGATTATGTGAAGTCTTTGAACTGATAAAGGAGACAAGATTTTCTCATCCATCCTTGTGTCTCAGGAGCCTACAAGCCCTACTTAATGTACTTCAGGGCCAGCAACCAGAAGGTCTGCAATCAGAACCTCCTGAAGTCCTAGGTAATGTCTCGTCTATTACTGTATTTGTATTAATACGTATCTGTTACTATGTTGGACAGAATTAAATGGTTTCTAGCAGGTATTTTTGTGAGATAGTAATGTGGTTGTTCTCAAGTGAATGACTTTATTCTCAAGAGTAAACTCCTTAGGGTGTAACCAGTACTTTCTCAGCATTAATTTTTTGTAGAACAGTAATCTTGGGATGTAAAGGGGTACGTGTGTTTATATATATGAAAAATTTTGTTGCTGTGTAATGCAGCATTTCAGTGAAACGTTAGGGTTAGGGTTAGGTGACATGGACAGTGGGATTGAGTGTGCCCTCAGCAAGTTTGCTGATGACACCAAGCTGGGTGGTTCGGTTGATAT
>JAOEHY010026135.1:0-12527 GCA_025447955.1 Psilopsiagon aurifrons
CAACCTGTGGGAGTTGCATTCTTTCGATTCTCCTTCCCATCCCTCCAGGAGCAGAGGGAAGAAAAAGGGGGGAGTGAGTGAATAAACTGCGTGGCTGATTTGTGGCTTAAACCATGACAGTGTGCCTGTCCATGAGACAGCTGGGACATCCGGTGGCCAGTGACTGGATCGACTGAGTGCCTACTCAGGCTAGGTATTGAAGTGATGTACTTCACGATTATGTTTGGTGTTTCTGAGTGCTTCGTTTTATGTGTTGATTTGTTTCGCTGGCACTGTATATGTTAAATGTTTTGTGAATGTGTCCGCCTCCTGCAACTTCATGCTCACCCTCTGTCCTGGCTGGACCTGGGAACATGGGCCAGCCACAATCCCACATCAGTTGGACTGCTGGATTCAGCAGCTTCTAGCAGTGTTAGAAAAGGCTGGAGACTTGGGAAACCTGCTGTAGGCCTACCTCAGTTTTTCAATTAGGTGGTGTAGACCTTGTAACCCTTTATTGAACAAAGACAAACTTTTGAAACACTCAACAAAATGCAGAGTGCAAAGTGCCTGCACACACTGTTAAGACTAAAATCCTTCCAGTGTTTCTTCTTTCCCTGCAGTCACTGATGTACCTCATCCAAAACAACCATGAAACTTCATTTTGTTTCTCTTTACAAAGGCTTTTTCTCTCAAATACAGAAGAGAGGAAAAGCTTACCTGAATTTGTTAACTTTTTTTTTCCCCCCACAAAGCTGCCCTTTACAGTTAACTAAGTTAAATAAAAAATTAGATCCTGAGCCATTCATTACCAGTGGTTATTTATGAGAAATGTTGGCAATGAGTAGTTATTCTTATATACATGAATGTTTATGTATATAATATTACATATAACAAAGATATATAATACATATGATGTTTTTAAGCACTTTCTAGCATTCACTCCTGCAACATACACAGTTATCTTACAAAAATAAGGTATTATTAGAAAATGCATAGTAAAAACTATTTCTATTTATAAAAATTATTTCTTCCATTTTAAACAATGGAAAATTAAAATAAGGAAAAACCTAGAAGTTACAATCAAAGCAATAATATTTTAAGTTCAGATAGAGGCACTATCAGTTAGCCAAAATATTTATTTCTCAGAATGGCATTTTCACTTGACCAAAAGGCAAACAGAAGCTGGCATTTAATGCCTAGCTGATAATGTGAGACTTTCTGTAGTGCAGGCTTTTTCTCTAAATTATTGAAGCTTTATTTTTTGTACATTGTTGTTAATGTTGCTATTTCTTTTATAGTTCATAGAGTTTGGAATAAAATATTACACTTGTCCTGAACTTGATTATAAAATGTCTCAGGGGACATAAAGTAAATTTTCAATCTTTCTAACCATTTGAGTACAAGATCTCTGTTACCCACCTTGTGACTTTCTATTAGGACTTACTCTTGATTATGCAGCTTTTGTTGCCTCATGCATCCTTAAGATTTTGCACAAAAGGATTATTTTTCTTTCTTTAAATGTAGATAATATTTCTCAATCTCTGTATATTATGTTCATGACTTTCAAAGGGGCCTTTCATGCTGGTTTCAAGCATGCATTATTGATTTATTTTCTTGATAGTACACGTTACTCTCTACGCCCAAATAAAAACTGTTTTATACATGGCATGACATTGTTTCTTATTTGTTAAATGTGCAGAAAAACCAGCAAGACATTGCAATAGTTACTGTTTTAACAACTTTCTGCACAAAAAAAGCGAGAACTAATCCTGGTTACATAATATGTTAAAATAACCTAAAATATTTATAATTTAACTGCTGATGGTGGCCAGACAACAGGTATGATAGCAAATAAACATGACCAAAATAAACCATTATCTGCTCTGCTAAAATAAATTTCATAGCTTTTGAATATGCATTGCATTTCTTTGATTATCTATGACACAAGCATTCTATGAAAAGCTTGACTTTTATTTATAAATTCAGCTTCAATCTCTTAAGTGGCTTTGATGAATCTTCAGGCCATAATTGACTGAACCTTTTTTTCATCTGGATGAGAACAATCAGTTTGTGGAAGCATTTATTTTTCTTTCTTTTGTCACTTAGAGATGTGAACACGTACGTGTTCAGATGTGAACATGTATATTTTCTCAACTTAATAGCACTACTGGTGTCTCCAGCTGCCTACTTCAAATATTGTGTAACTGAAGGTGGCTGCTGTTACCCAATTTTGTAATGACTTAGTAATCTTAAAACATTGGTAAGCAAATGACATGTACATATGATGCAAAGCCTCTGAAGAATTGCTGCTGCTGGCTGGCAATCAGTGGAGGCCATGTAGTATTTCAATAAGGTTTCAGCTGGGGACTCAGATAATTCAGCTCATAGATAAACCTGTTGAAAGCACATTTCATGAGTCTCTCACAAAGCTGTTGATGAGTTTTAGAGAATCACCACTTGTACAATCCATGCCGTTGCTCTCTGTAGAGGAAAAGGAGAGTATCAGTCTATAATTGTAATTACAGCACTATTCATGGATACTACAAAACCTGGTTGAGTGCTCATCTTTCCTCAGAATATTTTTATTAACAATCCTTTGTTAGCTTCAGTTAAATGACACTGAGTGGAAACAAATTACAGTCCTGGCTATACAGTATATGTTATATTTCAACCAAACAAGCTGATTACTTCTGATTACAAGAATAATAGCAAATAATGAAAAAGAAAGAATGGATCACAGGATTGTGATAATATAAATTTTCTTCTAATCAATTATGATGACTGTTTAATCTATTTTTTGTCTTCCATGTTTTTATTATGGATTCCACAGTAAGACTCCATGGTTGAGGCTGAAAATGTTTTCTATTCTTTTACTCCAGTAGTCAGCATTTACATTCTAATAAGGAATGCCTAATGAGAATATTTCCAATATAAAAGAATACTTTGGTTATGCTTTAAAAATTAGAAAAAATATAGTATGAAACTTTGTGATTTTTTTTTCCTTGACTGATCATCTCTCAATAAAAGATCCTCGTAGATCTGTACTGGCAAATTCTTTAGGCTGACAATTAACTAATTTGTTAAACTGTGCACAAATGTAGGTTCAAATGCATCATTCAGCTGTGTGCACCAGTTAATGTTTAGGTAATATTTATCACATGAGAACTAAAATAGGGAGTAGTTACAGTGCTATCCCCAAATAACCAGCACTCTAGTGATTAGAGCATAAGACTGTTTCTAAATAAAATGCTTTAGGTTTTGTTTCAAGTGATCTGTTTTGTGATCGAAAACATTCTGTTTTCATGAAAGACTGAAATTTTCCACCAGGCAGAAGCATTTCTTGTATGAAAAGTTAATTTATTTGGAAAATCATATACATTATTGAAAAAAATCCACAGAAGTATCCCCTTACTATCACCACGACATGGTGGCATTTTTGGAAATGCATTCTGATTCTGCTGAAAAGTCAACAGATAACCTTGTCCACTGATTCTTGTACTGGATTAGAGAGAGAATGGCAATGGAGAATAGTTATGCATTTGCCTTAGTATTATAGGATATAGGTGCATGCGATTTCTGGATTATTTACTGACCTGTAACCCTAGCTGTCAAAATTTTCTTTGCTTTGGTTTTTCCTAATTGCTTCAAGAGGAATATTTCAACCTTTTCTTCTCAGTAGTTACTGTTTTATTTTAAATTGACTTCCTCACATCTGTTGAGTTTCTGCTGACATGAAAAAGACAAGTGGAACCTTTGTTCTCTAAGTACAAACTGGTACAACAATGAAAGCCAGAGATATCATACATATATAATTCATGCAGACAGCTCCCATTAAGCAAAATTTCTTAACAGTGACAGTTTCTGGTTTCATTAAATGTATAAGACAGGATAAAGAACTGCCTTGATAATTGCTCTCTCAAAAATATTTTTTTTAAAAATACAACAGAGCTCATGGACTGAACGTACCCTTCATCTCTTATAAACAGAGTGAAATTAATCATTTTGACCATTATGTGTCTGATTGTGACAAAATATTTTCAATCTGCAGCTCCCAATGTTTTCCCGTTCACTTAGTTTCACTCTTCACATATGTTTTAAACTTCTTAAATGTTTGATTGGCCGAATAAATTTTGATTCATTTTCATAGATTGAGCAATTCTGATGATGTTAAAGCCAGAGAAGTTCATTGTCCTTTTCCTCCTACTTTTGTAGGCAGCAGGAACAATTTATCCAGATACTAGCAATCTCAAGTCCTGTAAACATGCGTATGGGCTGTACAGATCTACCCGGAAAGGTGTTTAGAAGTAATTATTAGAGCATAGTGAACAGCCACACAAAGAGGAATTGCATATGTACATCTTATTTATTATTTACAAGACTCATGCATTTATTGATGCAATAAACTATGACTTTTGCTTATTTATTTCTTTTAAAAAGTCAGTATATCAGTACACAAATCAGCTAATTGAATTACAAATGGTGTAAATTCTCCACTCTATAGGTCTAATCCAAAGCTAAGACAGCAATCACATGAAGTGGCAGTTCTCAGAATCTTAATCTTGTTCATCACAGACTTAATTAAAACTGATAAAACTGAGTCCCCCCTCATGAATTTTTTCCCATTACTATTCAAGTCATGATTCAATTCCACTTTTTGTGGAAGAGCTCCCCTTACGACCTCACCCAAATGAGATATTTATTTTATTAATTTCAAAGCAACTTAATTGGTTTTAGTTTTTTTCATTTTCTCTGAAAGTAATGTGCATTTTAAAATAGTCTGATGATACAAACCAAAACCTTTTCCGTATCACACTTTATCAAACAGATAAGATGTGATGTTTCAGCATGTCAAAAACAACCTAAGAACAAAATTGGAATAGAGAAGTCACAAAACCAAATTTTCCCTCACAAATGGTATGGGGTTTGACAAACTGACATTTTGTGAGGAAAAAAAGTCTACTGAAAACTTCCTGACCTTTTTCAATCCCCTTTACTGCACTTTCTGGTATGTGCAGTGTGACTGTATGTCTATTCAGAGGAAGATTATTTCCTTGCTCATGCTGACACATTGACACTAAATTGGTGTGCAGCCAATTCTTCAGATTGCTTATCTTCCCCTTGTATAGGCACCCACAGTACTCAGAGTACTTTTATGAGTGGATTCCAAGTTTATATTTTTAGTCCCATAAAATCTATTAGTTTTTAACTATCCTCAGGTTATTTTCATCATCTTTTTTAAAAGATACGTTTGAATTGTTTTTCAATGGGGGCTCAAAACCCCATCCAACCTGGCCTTGAACATTTCCAGGGATAGCACATTTGTAATTAAACATGAAATAAATAAGAAAATATAATATGTTGAAAAGAGTAGAATCCGAACCTGTAGTTCTATTCCTGCTCTATGCATGCATCTGAACAATAAGTAGTGTACATTTGTAGCTATTTTACTGTTTTGGTTATTTTTTTTCTTTTTTTTTTTTTTTTCCAGAGAAAATCTTTATTACTGCATAGTACTGAAGAATGTATTATTAACATCTCAGAAATCCTGACAAATTAGTAATTGGAAAAGTCACAACAAAACCCAAACCTCATAAATTAGGACAATAAAAATAAAACTGTTTTCTTTCTTTTAAATATCAGGTTTAATGTTTCTTGTGTTTAATATTAAAGTATGTTAATATAGCAAATATAATGCAAATATGAAGCTTAATGTATGTGATATCAGTGCTATTAAATGCAAAGTTTGAAGCTGGACCTTAGTCTTAGAAATACTTTTTTTCAAGGTTTGGAATAATTTTGTAAAGAAAAATTAGATGCATTGCCTTGCTTGCTTTCTGACTAAATATTTAGTCTTACTCATATTTTTTTGTTAACTCGGTTACAAAATTTTCACTGGAGATCTCGGGAGGATGTCTTCAAGTTAAATTTTATCAATTTTCAGAAAATTATTTTGGTTTTATGGGTCATATAGATGTCAAGTAATTACAGTTTTTCTATGTTAAACATTGCAATTTTCATAATATAAGAAAATGTTTTTATTTAGAAATATTTTCTTTTCACATAAGAATTATTCTAGAGAACCTTTAAACAAGCTTATATCCAAAGCAACATGTTTTATTTGATGGGCTTTTCGATTTTCAAGATCAGACAAAAAGATTTTAATAAAGGATCTTAACTGTATAGTTGCTGCCATCACTCTCAGTCTCAGATGTTTTTTTGGTGACAGTGCAAAATAATACTCATGAAATAGTCTATGCTCCTTTAGAAAAATGTAGACAAATATTCTTCTAATTTGCCACCATTCTAACTATTTTTGGCTGCTTGTCTGCTAGAGAGAAAGGAAACAGCAGAGCCGGAAGGAAATTCTTCGTAATGTACTATTCATATGCTACCATAATAGTAGTTCTGGACTTAAAGGCTGTATATTTTTTTGTAGTAACTACAACAGTGTCATACTCACTGTGAATTTCAGTTTAAGCATCCTGTTGAGAAGAAGTAATCATAAAATCTCAAAAAGACTCATGTAGTCACATTCTTTAATGTCTTCAGAAACAGCATGTGACTAAAGGGGTTTTTGGTTAAAGATAACTCATGCTTGAATTGGGTCATTAGAAATTATAACAATTTTATAGCTGTCTTCCTCTTACTAGCTATGGTATGTAGTGTCTGTTAGCTGCAAATGTCATATTTTGTAATTGTATTTTCTCTCTTTACTCTCTTTAACAAAATGATATTCCAAATATAATGTCTAAATTGTCTTATAACTTTCTAATCTTTTGAAGCGATCAGTAACTGGCTTGGGAAAATAAAACAAATTAAAAAAAAAAGCATGCTAAGGAGTGTTTTGGAAGAAATCATTACTACTTATGTGTTCAGTACATTAAGAAAATATAAATGTATAATTAGGTCACTAATAACATTGAAAATACAGCTGCCTGCTCAAATCAAATAGACAGCCTGCCTCTGGCCACAGCCAGACGCTCCCCTGCTCTGAACTAGGTACACAGTAATTTATTTAACAGTAGTTACTGGTGAATGAGACTCCTAATCTCTTTTATGTAAATAATTGCTGTAGTTGGCAAATGAAAAAGTTGTTCTTTCTTACCTGTCAATGGCAGATAGCACCCAACTAGATGAGAACTGGATATATAACATTTCAGAAATCAATTGTGAGGTCTAAGGGGCTTTAAATCACTTTTGTATCTTTCTAACCCTGCTGCTGCACAAACGCAATTCAGACAAGCCTGAGAATCAGTTTCAATGCTATGCAAAGAGGACTAAACAATCTCTAAATGATTCAAGTGGGATACCAGAAATAGTTTCCCTATAATGGCTGTCTTCCTGAGTCAGTTAATGCTATTGAACACCTCACTAGATGAAGTGACTTTAAAGATATAGTAGCGTGATTTTATGTTCAAGTTTTCAGTCATTGTTTTTTTCTGCCATATGAAACTAGTAAACTGCTTCTGACATTTTCTACCTCCATTTCTTAAACACTAAATGTGAAAAGGAGGGTGGTTGTAGCCCACAGTGTCTGAATTCCCTCTTGATAGCAGAAAATTACTATTACTCAAACTGGGAAGCAGACTTTTTTTTTTCCCTGAGACATCAGACTAATGGAACATGTCCAGAAGAGGGTGATCAAAATGGTGAAAGGTTTTGAGGGCAAGACATGAAGAGTGGCTGATGTCGCTTGATTTGTCCAACTTCGGAAAGAGGAGGCTGAAGGGGGAACTCATCACAGTCTACAACTTCTTAAAGGGTGGTGGTGGAGTGGAGGGTGTTGATGTGCTATCTCTGGGACCAGAGATATGCTGAAGCTGAGAAGTTGAGTCAGAGGAAGTTCAGATTGGACCTTAGGAAAAGTTTCTTCACTGAAACAGAGGTCAGTCACTGGAACAGGCTCTCCAGGTCTTGGCACCAAGCCTGTCAGACTTCAAGGAGCACCTGGGCGATGTTCTTAGTCATATGATTAACTTTATGTAATCCTGTGAGGAGCAGGGATTTGGACTCAATAATCCTTATGGGTCCCTTTCAACTTGAGATATTCTAGGATTCTATGATTATCCTCAAAACACTGTAAGGATAGGAATGCTGCACAGATGTATAGGTGAGAAAAGCTAGGGCACAGCTGGAGCTGAATTTGACAAGGGATGTGGAGAATAAGAAAGGCTTCTACAGCTATGTTCATCAGATAAGTAAAGAAAACACACCCTCCCAAGAAATAGGACAGGTAGTGATTATGGACATGAAGAAAGCTGATGTACTCAACAATTTTTTTTCCTCAGTCTTCAGTGTTAATCTCTCTTCCCACATTTCTCCAGCCCCAGAATTTACAGGTAGGGGCTTGAAAGCCCTCTCACTGTAAATGAAGATCCGGTTTGTCGCCACCTGAGGAATCTGAACATACTCAAGTGCATGGGATCCAATGAGGTGCATCCAAGGGTCCCAATGGGATTGACTGATGTAATTTCCAAGTCAATCTCCTCCATATTTGAAAAATCGTGACAGTTCAGTGAAGTCCCCAGTGACTGGATAAAGGGAATATCACCCATTTAAAAAAACAGTAAATAAAAGGGAGAACCCCAGGAAATACAGACCAGTCAGCCTCATCTCCATAACTGGTAAGATCATAGAACAGATCCTCCTGGAAGGTATGCCAACATATACGGAAGAAAGGGAGATGGTTAAAGACAGCCAACTTGCCTTCACCAAGCACAAATGCTGCCTGCCTACTCTAGTAGCCTTCAGTGGTAGAGTGACTGCAGTGGTCAAGGGAAGAACTGTGTATGTCATCTACCTGGACTTCTTGTAGTGCCTTTGATATGAGCCTCAACAATATTCTTGCTACTAAACTGAAGAGGTATGATGAATGAACTGTTAGATGGACAAAAAATTGACTAGATGGCCATGTCTAAAGAGTTACAGCCAGTGGCTCAATGTCCAAGAGGAAATCAGTAACAAGCAATGTCCCTCAAGGGTCTGTACTGGGACAAATACTATTTAATATCTTCATTAATGACATGTACAGTGGGATTGAGTGCAATGTCATCAAGTTTACAGATGATACCAAGGCAAGTAGTTCAGGTGATTTGCTGGAGGGAAGGAATGCCATCTAGAGGGACCTTGACAGGCTTGAGGAGAGGGCCATTTTGAACCTTATGGAGTTGAATAAGGCCAAGTGCAAGGTTCTGCACCTGGGCTGGAACAATTTCCAATATTAATATAGCCTGGGGGATGAATGGATTGCCACCAGCCCTGTGGAAGAGGACTTGGGGATACCAGTGGATGAAAACTTGGACATGGCTGGTAATGTGCACTTGCAGCCCAGAAAGGCAATTGCATCCTGAGATGTATAAAAATAATATATGGTCAGCAGGTTGAGGGAAGCGATTTTCTCCACTGTTGTGCTCTCAGAGACCTACCTGAAGTACTACATCCAGCACAAGCGTGCCCAGTACAAGACATGGACCTGTTAAATTGAGTCCAAAAGAAGGCCATGAACATTAGAGTGTGTGATAATTTTCTTTGTCGTCATGATCATCCTCGTAAGCAGGCAGATGTTCTTTTTGAGTGACAGAGGCAATGAAGAGCTTTTTGTGGCATAGAAGATACTGTTTTTTCCAATCTAGAAAAGTCATTGCTGGGAAGAGATATGAATGTCGAAAAAAATATGCATTATTTCAGCATATGTCTGGAGAATTAAGCTGAGAATAGCATTTATATTTAAAACTAATTTTGTATTCATTCTTAAATTAAATATATACCAACAAAAGAGTAGAAGCATATAAAACAGTGACACAAAAATTTAATTAAGGACAGTGAAAAACTCTTTCACTTAATTAAGCAGAGAGGAGCCGTACCAGTATTTTGGGGAAAAAAGATAGCATTCTTACTTTTAAGATGAACTATCAGCCATGTACAAAAGAAATTATGCAATACAGTGTTAGAAGTAAAAAAAATAACAAAACTCAGTGAACCACAAGGTCTTGCATTTTTACAGTCCTTGACACTTAATGCTGTTTCAGGAAACTGTAGTGTGGTAATAATTCCAAGCTATGATGATTTTTTCTAATACTTGTATATTTACACCTCAAAGGAGCAGAACAGATGAACTTTAAGATGAAAGGAGAAACTGGCACAAGTTATACAATACCGGACATAAATACCAGAAGTGAAATCAGGTGATTCCAGAACAGACTATTTTTAAAAAAATCTTAATTTCTCCCCATTCTATTTTGTGCATATTTCAACTTATAATTTCTCAGAATTTAAAATAAAATAAAATAAAACAAAATAAAATAATTATTTCTAGTCTTTGCTCTTAAGTAATATTTAGCCATCGTAGCATGTGAGAAGAAAATGGACACAGCACAATCAATACAATTAAGCTAGTGCTGCTTATTGCGTGTTACAGTGCGAGCTTTATCGTAACTTAGTTGCTGATCACACGTCTTTTGATTGGTTCACATGCCGTCCATGCACCCCTTAGTCTCTCCTCATTGGTTCATGTCTTCCTACTTGCTCAGCTCTTCTTCTTGCTACTTCCTCTGGACAGTCTCAGCGTGGCTGTTTCTCTTGTCTTGTAGTAACTTTTTTGCCCTTAGTAAACGTTACTCTTGCTAGTCTACAAAATGTCCGTGCTCTTCCAAGAATGACCCCAAAACTACCTCTTTTTGTTTTAGTTGCGCCACCCAGATTCCATCTAATGATTTCTTTACCGTTTTCATAGCACATTGAATTATACAGGGTACAATCACGACAGTCATTAATATGACAATTAATATCTCGAAAGCTTGCTTTATTAAATCTCTTATCCACCCACCAAATCCAGTAGCTCTAGCCATTCGTCTAAACCTTCATCAGCAACTGTAAGTTTTCCCATGTTATCTTTCAGTTATTTCAGTTTCGCATGGAATAACTCCGATTTGTCAGATAGATTCATACAACACATTCCTTCAAAATCTTCACATCCATGTCCATGAGCTAATAGTGAAAAAACAATTGCAGCTCTGTTTTGTAATGTAGCGTGCCTTACACTATCTACTTCTGTGGTCAAATCTGAAAAAAATATCAGAGGTTAAATTCATTTGTTTGGCCACCCAACAAGCTAAGTGATGTATATCAGCTACAGCTTTGCCTGCCGCTACTTGTGAAGCAAAAAGAGACACTAGAAATTGAGCAGTGTGATTCCAAATGCTTAGTTTGTCATCACAGTTGTGACCTAACTGTGATAAAAAGCATTTCTGTCTGCTTAACGTCTCTGTGCTATTCTGGTTTTTTTTATGTCCTTCAACAAATTCTTTTT
This sequence comes from Psilopsiagon aurifrons, assembly GCA_025447955.1. Classification (NCBI taxonomy): domain Eukaryota; kingdom Metazoa; phylum Chordata; class Aves; order Psittaciformes; family Psittacidae; genus Psilopsiagon; species Psilopsiagon aurifrons. Next base: position 11,291 of record JAOEHY010026135.1, read on the forward strand.
TGATGAGGCAAATAGAGAAAGTTTCCCCAGGTAAGGGCAGATTATACGGAGTTCATCCCACCAATTCATTCAGCTGTTGTCTCTTTGCTGGAAAATAGGGCTATATCCACTTTGCGGGGACCCAGTGTGGTCCCGTTTCTGAAGTGACACAGGCATAACCTCGTCCCCATGTTAATAAATTTACTGGTCCTTCCCATTTCCCTGTTTCAATGTTTTGTACTAGCACTTGCGCCTTCTCTTGGACAACTTCCTCAGTTATTTTTCCTAAAATACGTCTGACAATTTCTGGTTTTTCTTCCCCTTTACTTATATTCAGATACTTCAGGACAAATAAAGCCTCATTTAACCTATCTTGAGGGGTCATTTCTCCCCCTTTTTGTTTAATGAGCAACTGTTTTAGAGTGTGATGAGTGCATTCAATGATGGCCTGCCTAGTAGGATTATGTGGAATGCCTGTACGATGTTTGATACCCCACAACTGTAAAAATTCTTCAAATGGTTTACTGGTATATCCAGGACCATTGTCTGTTTTAATCTGTTGGAGAATACCCAAGGCTGCAAATGCGGATTTTAAGTGTCTACAAACAAATTTAGTAGCCTCTCCAGCTTGTGCTATTGCCCATATCATGGAAGAATAGGTATCAACACAAACATGGATGTATTTAAGCTTACCGATTTCAAGAAAGTGAGTTATGTCCATCTGCCATATTTGGAGGGATTGAAGCCCTCTAGGGTTCACAGCTTGATAATTAAGTGCTGGAAGGGCACACTGGCATTCTCCACATGACTGAATGATATTACGCGCTACTGACTCAGCAAGGTGAAACTGCTTTGCTAAGGCAGCAGCATTCTGATAAAAAATGAATGTGATTGCATAGCCTGAGAAAATAAATCGGTGACTGGCAGAAGCCATGCTGAGGAAACTAATATGTCTGCATGGGCACTACCCTCTGTTAAAATGCCTGGTAACTGATAATATGTGTTATAAAATAAGGTTTATCGTGTTCTGCAAGTGTCCACCAAAGGGAACTTATTAAAGAAAACACAGTAGGATCAGCTATGTCTTTCAAAATTGCACGCTCTTTTTGAGTGTCGCGGTTTAAGCTGCAAATCAACCACGCAGTTTGTTCACTCACTTCCTCCTCCTAAAAGAGCTGTCGCGGTTTAAGCAGTAAAACAAGCAGTTTTGTTCACTCACTTCCCCCTCCTTCTTCCCCCCCACTCCAAAAAGGGGGGG